>PVIU01033160.1:0-12715 GCA_004026605.1 Ondatra zibethicus | reverse complement strand
CCATTCTTACAGGTGTCAGATGGAATCTCAGAGTTGTTTTGATTTGCATTTCTCTGATGACTAAGGATGTTGAACATTTCCTTAAGTGTCTTTCAGCCATTTTAGCTTCCTCTGTTGAGAGTTCTCTGTTTAGGTCTGTACTCCATTTTTTTTTATTGGATTATGTGATCTTTTGGTGTCCAATTTCTTGAGTTCTTTGTATATTTTGGAGATCAGACCTCTGTCTGATGTGGGGTTAGTGAAGATCTTTTCCCATTGTGTAGGCTGTCGTTTTGTCTTGTTGACCGTGTCCTTTGCTTTACAGAAGCTTTTCAGTTTCAGGAGGACCCATTTATTAATTGGTCTCTCAGTGTCTGTGATGCTGGGGTTCTGTTTAGGAAGTGGTTCCCTGTGCTAATGCGTTCAAGTGTACTTCCCACTTTCTCTTTTATAAGGTTCAGTGTGTCTGGCTTTATGTTGAGGTCTTTGATCCATTTGGATTTGACTTTTGTACATGGTGATAGATATGGGTCTATTTTCATTTTTCTACATGTTGATATCCAGTTATGCCAGCACCACTTGCTGAATATGTTTTCTTTTTTCCATTTGATATTTTTTGCTTCTTTATCAAAGATCAGGTGTTCGAAGATGTGTGGATTGATATCTGGGTCTTCTATTTGGTTCCATTGGTCCTCCTGTCTATTCTTATGCCAGTACCAAGCTGTTTTCAGTACTGTAGCTCTGTAGTAGAGTTTGAAGTCAGGGATTGTGATGCCTCCAGAAGTTCTTTTGTTGCCCAGGATTGTTTTGGCTATCCTGGGTTTTTGCTTTTCCAAATGAAATTGAGTACTGTTCTTTCAAGGTCCTTGAAGAATTTTGTTGGGATTTTGATGGGTATTGCGTTGAATCTGTTCTTCTTTTTTTTTGAGACAGGGTTTCTCTGTGTAGCTCTGGCTGTTCTAGAACTCTCTCTCTAGACCAGGCTGGTCTTGAACTCACAGAGATCCACCTGCCTCTGCCTCCCAAGTGCTAGGATTAAAGGTGTGCATCACAACCACCCAGTGGTGAATTTTTTCTCTTTAAAACGGCTTCCAGAGCTTCCTGGTGATCGTAGACACTAACAACAACAGGAAACAGCTCACAAGCCAGAGGCTGCTCACAACTGTTAGGTGCCAAAGGGGTCCTTACCTGGGGTGGCACCGGCTGGACTCTGGGGAGTGTGAGTGGCTGCATCGGGGCACCCTTGGGAGTCGAGCCCGTGGCTTGGACCAGCACCCTCTGCAACAGACAATGGGACAGTCAGACTCGCTGGAGATCAGCACTGTGGAAGACCCACTCAGACCATGGCTCGGCTGTCCCACTCCTACTGGGACCCACAGGAATGCAGGCACAGATAGACACACAAGCCACACACATATGGACACAAACAGAAACACCCCTTTGGGAATATGAAGTTCAGGCCCAGGAGCTGGGGTAGGAGGTCGATCTTTCCTGCAGGGGACCCTGTCCTGACCCTGTCCCTCACTGACCAGAGCAGTAGCTTGGCTGTTAGACCAGATGTAGGGGCGGAGGCAGCAGGGGAGGGGGCACAGGAAATTGTGACCCCCCACTTTCTAAGTAGAGAATGAAGACTTGTTGCTCTCTAGTGTTCAAGGACATCCATGCAAGCCAAACAAGGTCCTGTCATGACTAGCTGGGCAAGTGGGTGAGGGACAGCCATTGTGAGCTACAGTCAGACAAACCCCTCAGGGACACAGGCCACTGTAGGGACCCCAGCATATGAATGCAGATACACCATGGTGTCTGTCCTCACTGCTGGAGGAGGCGGGGAGAGAACGTAAGGACCGATGTGGGCTCCAGGACAGAACCCAGAAACAGGAAGTCATTTGGGACAGGGAAGGGAAGCACAGCTGCTGATGGGGGTGAGAGGGAGTGATGGAATATTCTGGAACTAGAGAGAAAGGATGGCTGAATTCTGTGAATACGATAAAACCAGTCTACTCTCAAGTGGTTCATTTTATATTGTGCCAATTCCTCAAGTAAAGCATAATTGGGGGTGGGGGCTGGAGAGATGGCTCAGCAGTTAAGAGCACTGGCTGCTCTTTCAGAAGTTCTGAGTTCAATTCCCAGCACCCACAAGGTGGCTCCCAACCATGTCTAATAGAATCTGATGCCCTCTTCTGGCACACACACAGACAGAGCACTCACACATAAAACAAATACCTAAATCTTTACAAGGAAGAGTAATTAGGAAGGGCTTGGAGAGGGCTCCGGGTAAGAGCCCTCGCTGTCCAGTGAGGACATGAGTTCAAATCCTAGTACCCAAACAAAAAGCCAGTGTGGCCTCGAGTTCCTGTGACCTCAGGACACAGGAGGTGGAGACGACAGGGACTGGGACTCGCAGGCTGCCTCCAGCCTAGCTCCTGTGACAGACCGTGTTTCAGGGGAATAAGGCAGCCACACACTACACACACGTGTGTGTGCCTGGGTCCAGCATACTCCCTCCCACTATGGCAAGCACCTGCAATTCCAGCACCCAGGAAACTGAGGGTGCGAATTTGAAGCAAGTCTGCACTAAAGAGTGAGAACTCATTTAAAACCCCACAGAGTATGGTGGCCGTACTTGTCTAACATGAACAGTGCTCTGGCCACCATTTCCAACACCGTATAAATGGGGCTCAGGCACCGTCAGGTCCTGCCTCAAGACCCAGAAACCACAAATATCAGGAACAGGGTGGTGTGATGGTGACCCTGTGATCCCAGTATTCAGGGTCGGAGAAGGAGTGAGGCTGAGGCAGGAGGATTGCTGACAGTCCCAGGTCAGCCCTGGCTACATAGTGAGATCTCATCTCAACAAAGTAACAGAACAAAACAGAACCGCAGAGTTTGTGCCCACAGTTAACACCAGGCAGTGCACTGGGCGTTAGAGCCTGGCAGTGAACGGCCATTTACTCAGGACCCGTGTGAGACTGCGGCGCTCACAGCTAGGGCACGCACGCTCTCATCTGCGCTGGGACCCAGGGACCTGAGCTGCGGGGAGTGGCACCTGCAGGCAGGTCACTGTCATGGCCTGGGGCAGCTTTGAGAGAAAGCTGAGTTACAGCCCCTGAGGGCCCCGAGGGCCAGGTGCACAGGAGCTCCCCCACCTCTGCCGCCTTCAGTGAAAGCCATGGGGCACAGTGGCGTGGAGACCGCAGTTCCAGGCCCTAGGAGGCTGGGGCAGAGCTGGGCTGCAGACTGAAATTCTGTCAGAGACGCCCAGACCTGAGGAGCGGAGGGGATGGGGAGGTGAGGAAGTGGGGAGGAGATGATGGGTTGAAAAACACTCAAGACCTTGGGCTCTATGCCTATGTGGGAGGGGGCTGGAGAGGGAGGAGAAGGAGGTGGAGGAAGGGGATGGAGGAAATGGAGGAGACGGGAAGGAGAGGATGGGGAGGAGATAGGGAAAAGATGGGGAGGGGATGGGGGAAGAAGAGATGGGAGGAGATGTGGAGGAGGAGATGGGGTGGGATGGGGAGGAGGAGTTTGGGAAGGAGATGGGGAGGAGTTGGAGGAGAAGAAAGTGAAGGAGGAGGAAGAAGGTGGAAAGGAGGAGGGAAGGTGCCATCCCAAGAATTCTGTTCACAGCTGTGTTTTCAGGTTTTTTCCTAAGGCACACAAGCTTCCACTGCAGGAGAAACAGTTGATGGCTGGGGTCAGCCTCTTCTAATCTGTGTCCTGGTTCCTTTGGTGGCACCTTCCAAACACCAGGGGGAGCACAGAGGTGGTGGGGCAGGGCAGGCACAGTCACCTGTGGGGAGGCTGGCACCGGCTGGGCTGTAGGCCGCAGAGCCACGGATGCTGGCGAATCTGCTCCACCCTCGGAGTTCTGCATGCTCGGACCTAGAGTGGAAGAAAGCTGTGGTGAGGAGGCAACCACACCCCTGGGGTCCCCAGGGACTGACCTCTGCAGTTGGCTTCTAAACCAGAGTTGAAGCTGAGGGACCCTGGCCACTGAGACTGGGAGACATTCCATGGATAGAGCACCTACCCCAAAACAGTGAGGACCTGAGTTCAAATCCCCAGAACCCATGTATTAAACAGGCCTGGAGTTTGTGGTTGCAACCCGGCCCTGGATGGATACGCAGTCTGGAGTCCCAGGTTTAGTGAGATGCTGTCTCAAAGAAGACAATAGAGGTTGACTCCCGGGCCACACAAATGTATAAACTAACTAATAAACTTACACTCATTTGTGTGTGCATGCACATGCATGTATTGTGCATGTGTGGGGGTGCTTGTGCATGTGTGGGGGTCACCTGCAGGAGCCGGTCCTCCCCTTCTGGGGTTGATCCCAGGACTCAGGGCCAGCGCCTTTCTCGCCAGCCATCCCGCCCACAGCCTTCCTCGTTCCCTAGGCTCCTGGTCAGTCCCGAACTCTACTGCGAAGTCTCTGCCAGGCGGCGCCCACTGCCCCGTACCGAGTTCTGCAGTGTCGGCACTTGCACTTTGCTTGCCTAAAGTCGATTATTTAATTTTTTTTTTGTCTTTCGTTTTTTTTTTAAAGATTTATTTATTTATTATGTGTACAATATTCTGTCTGTGTATGCCTGCAGGCCAGAAGAGGGCACCAGATCTCATTACAGATGGCTGTGAGCCACCATGAGGTTGCTGGGAATTGAACTCAGGACCTCTGGAAGAGCAGTCAGTGCTCTTAACCACTGAGCCATCTCTCCAGCCCCAGATTATTTAATTTTTATCTTTAAAAAATCTTATTTATGCTGGGCGGTGGTGGTGCACGCCTTTAATCCCAGCACTTAGGAGGCAGAGGCAGGCGGATCTCCTCTGTGAGTTCGAGGCCAGCCTGGTCTACAAGAGCTAGTTCCAGGACAGGCTCCAAAGCTACAGAGAAACCCTGTCTCGAAAAACAAAAACAAAAACAAAAAATCTTATTTATTTCACGCATGCGGATATTTGCCTGTATGTGTGCACGCACCATGCCGAATTGGGTGTGAACGGAACCAGGTCCTCTTGAAGAGCAGACGGCGCTTGTAACCGCTGAGCTGTCTCTCAGTCCCTAATCCTAATGCTTTTTTTTTAATGTTTAAAGACATAACAGATTAAAAGAGACCCCCCCCCCACGGTAAATCCGTCGGATTCCATGCCCGCCTGCGCTGCCCCAGGGCGAACACTAGATGGCGCTAGAGCCGCGCAGAGCAGGGGCACAGCCACGGAGGACCGAGGTGGAGACAGGAGCATGAGGCAGTCAAGATAAGGAGTTTGAAGCCAGCTCGGGCTGCATCAGACCCTGGGCTAGAAAAGCAAAGCAAAACATTTTGTAAGAAAAATCTCTTGCATATAAATCCGCAGGAGTAAGTAGCTTTAAGGAGTGATGAATGAATAAGTCAGCAAAGCGTTCCCCTGAAGGCAGGGGGACCTGAGTTCCTCGCATTCCAGAACCAAGGAGAAAGGTAAGCATGTGCTTAGCTTCCCAGCGACTGGGGCGGAGGTGGGGGGGGGGTGAGATGCGGTGGGGGAGGGGCTGGAGTTCATAGCCAGCCTAGGCTACTGAGTCAAACAAATAACACTTGTCACCAAAGTCTCACAAGAATGAAATGACTGGGGAGGCAAAAGCAGGCGGATCTGGTCTACAAGAGCTCCAAAGCTACAGAAAAACCCTGTCTCCAAAAACAAAAACAAAATAACAAAAAAGAAGAAAATGACTAACACCTGGCTGCTTCTATGTCTGAGTAACAAACACCTCAGTGGCTCTCCAATCACCTCAGCCGCTCTCCAGACAGGCCTACTGAAATTCCCTCTTCCTCCAGCTCCTTTGCCGGTGTTCATCTGAGAGACTTGGAGACAGTGTGTGAGCACGGGCCCACCCAGGTGGCTGTCTTACCCTGGCCAAGAACAAAAACTCCAGTGTGGTTCCTCAGAAAATGGATGAGAACTGCGGACTGAGAACTTTAGTTCTGAGCCAGGGTCTCCTGCAGCCTACATCAGCTTCAAAACCCTATGTAGGCCAGCCATGGTGGGCACACCTCTAATCCCAGTACTCAGGAGGCAGAGGCAGGTGGAGCTCTGAGTTCGGGGCCAGCCTGGGCTACAGAGTGAGTTCTAGGACAGCCAGGGCTATACAGAGAAAGGCTGTCTTGGAAAAACCAAGCCCTACTCCTCCTGTCCCCGCCTCCTAAGTGCTGGAATGGCAGCAGGAGCCACAGCACCTGCTGTCTGTGAAGCTGGGACTGACACTGGGACTCCGCCTGCTGAGCCCAGCCCTATGGGCGTGACTATTAAGAAACTTAAAGGTCTAACAGTGACCAGGTGTGGTGGCCACACCTCTGGTCCCAGCACGAGGAAGGGCCAAGGGGGTCGGGTCTCTGAGTTCCAGGCCACTAGGGCTTTTCCTGAGTCCCTGTCTCAGAAACAAACACCACAAGGGGAGAGGGTGGTGAATGGCCGCCAGCCCTGAGGGACAGACCAGGTCTGACTCCATCCCTGCACTCAGGGTGAGAGCCCTCTGTCACTGGGGCCCCTCCTCGCTCAGGACGAGTGATGCTGGTGACGACAGGCGAGGAGTGTGTGATTCGAGTGACCATGTTCAAGCTTATCATGTAATAAGGGAAGGACATGGATGCATACCACAGGTGACAGGCTACACATGAGGTGTGCTCGCATGAGTATGCCTCCGTGTGTGTCTTTGCGTCTGTATGCATGTGCACACGTGTACGTGAGCGCAGAAGTGTCTGTCCATGCATGAGTGCACATGTGCATGCATGTCTGTGAGGGTCTAAGGGACTCAGCAGCAGTGTGAGGGCAGGCACGGGAGTCTTCTGCACACGTACTCAGGTTCTCTGCTTGTCTTGACCCTGGTTTCTCTCCAGAAGGGCTGTGAGCATCCTGCCATCCTGCCTCTCTGAGTCTCGATCATGGTTCCCGGGTGGCCCAGCTCTGTCACACACTGGTCAATGGTCCAAGAGGAGTCTGGAGTGCCCCAAGCCAGTCTCAAGTCCACCCCTGCATTTCACCTTGACCTTGACAGAGTGCCAAGTGCAGCGACTGCACTGCAGGTCACAGTGGCCGTAGCCGCCTGCGGTCTCCAGGCGACTGCAGGGGCAGCTCTCTCACTGGCTGGCTGCAGTGAGCTGGCTGGGGCTGGACAGGGGCCAGGTGGATCTGCTGGGGAAGCGCCCTTTGTTTACAGGAAAAACTCTCCGGTTGCCTAGCAACCAATGGGCAGGCAAGGAAGGGTGGGAGGCTACAAGCCATTTCTGGGCTGGGTTCCTGGCTGCCCTGACTCACTGTGACCTTAAGCAATCTCTTCTGTCCCCACCCCTCCATTCACCCGACAGGGAAGCTACGGCCTCATCACACCTCACCTGGATCACCGGGATGGAGCCTGGCTGGTTAAGTTCTACTTGGGGGACCCAGGCCTCAGTTGGTCTTAGTATGGTCTGGTTGGCACCTGGATAGATGGTACTTGAGGTCCGACCCACTAAGAATGCAGCTGGCATCCTCCCACTCTGAGCGAGAGGGGACAGATCCAGCCAGATGGGCCCAGGCTCCAACTCCCCATCAGGCCTTCCTCCGTGTTCCTGTCAAAACCCCCTGGTTCTGGTGATGTAAGGTCTCAAGAGCTGGTGGCCCAGGTGTGAGACAGGATAGTGGCGGCCTGTTGGGGGGAACTGCCCCCTCAGCACAGGTGACACGCTGGCATTTGAGGAGGTGGCCTTGGTAGCTGCACCTGGCCCCTTCTTGTCAGAGAGAGTCGTCTTCCGCACCTTGGACCTAGGCTCTTTTGCCCCCACACCTGAACTGACTCTAGCAGATATCCAGGGCTGAGAGGGCTGAATGGCATTCACACCAGGCTCACATGGGTGACAGTCACACATGTCCCCAGGAAGGGCCAGGATCCCTTAGGTGAGACCTCCGGGGTCAGGGCCACCCAGGTAGGCCCAGAGACTCAGCCTTTCCTAGTCATTACCTACTATAGCCAGAGGCCAAACCCACAAGGAGACCCACACACTGAGGGAGGGAGAGGAGACAGATCTGAGAGCTGGGGTACCCTAGCCAATGTCGGTCTTGGGTACCCCATCATCTTTCCTTCAGTTGAGCTTTTGGGGTGCCTGACTCCACTTCTATTTTTGTTTCTTAGGTTTTTGGAGCCTGGGTCTCCAGGAGCCCTGCTGAGGCTGACCTTGAACTCCTGACCCTCCAGCATCCACTACTCCAGGGCTGCAAGGGCAGGTGTGTGACATTGATTTCCACACCTGGCTTACGTTGGGGGCGGAACGGAGCCACAGCTGTTTTGTCTTTGGCATTAGCAGGGTTTCCAGTTGGAGGGGGCAACTGTTCCTCTGCTGTGAACCTGGAGAGCCTGTTCTTTTTTCCAGCCCACAAGGGCTCAGTGGCTCAAGGCACTTGCCACCAAGCCTGACAATCCAAGTTCAATCCCCAGGGCCCACTGAAAGCTACAATCTGTCTTTTGGCATGTATGTGTGGCAACCCCCAACACACACACACATAATATATAAATATAACAAACAAGCCAGGCAGTGTTGGCACACGCCTGTAATCCCAGAACTCGGGAAGCAGAGGCAGGCGTATCTCTGTGAGTTCGAAGCCAGCTTGGTCTACAGAGCGAGTTCCAGAACAGGCTCCAAAGCTACACAGAGAACCCTGTCTTGAAAAAAACAAAAAACAAAATTAAAAAAAAAGTGAGTTTCAGGATAGCCAGGGCTACACAGAGAAACACTATCTCAAAGAAAACAATTGTGTGTGTGCACGTGTGCATGTTTGTGTGTATATTTGTGCATGTGTATGTGTATGCATGCATGTGTTATGTGTGTGCACATGTGCATGTCTGTGTGTATGTGTGCGTGCATGTGTGTGCGCATGTGTGTGTGTGTGCGCGTGTGTGTCTGCCATGAGGGAGAAGCCATGGGAAGGAGCTGAGCCTGCAGAGGAGGGTGAGTGACAGTTTTCAACACTGTGGGAAGTTGGAGTGCTGCAAGTCCTAATTACAGTTTTTCTTGGGTGTAAACTCACCCCTAGGCCAGGGTGCCCTAAGGCCCCCACGTTGGTGACTGGGTTTGGGGTTGGGCTAGAGGACACCAGTGTTTTGTCCTCAGGGAGTGGGTGGCAGAAGCGTCACACAGACAAGCTTGAACACATGCTCCCCACCTAACGTGGTTGAATCACTCCCAGAACATGGCCATTTCCACCCTGCAGACACCTGTTGAGCTGGACCCTGGGCTGGGAAGCTGAACAGTCCTGGCTTTCACTACACACAGAGTTCAGGGCACTGAGCCGAGGTGACTTCTGACCTTGCCCAATGGCTGGGCAACTACCTGCCAGACCTCTGTCCATAGTGCTACCATCTGAAGGGGACACTTCTCCCAACCTGCTGCTTCCCCAGAGCCCTGGTGCTGGAGTCCCTGCACCTCTGGGCTGGCACCCGATCCTGTCCCCATATTCCCACATCCATCACTTTAGATGATCCATCACTCTTTAGACCTGGGATGGCCATGCCCCTTCCCCTCCATACCTGCCAGCTCTCCTGCTCTGTGGTAACTCAGGAGATGGAGATGGTGGAGGAGATGGTGGAGGAGATGATGGAGCTGTTACAGCCGGCGAGGCCAGCGTCCAGGACTGCACCCAGCTAGTGAGAAGAACGTCTTCTCAGAGCAGCAAGGAACTTCAAAAAGATTTCTTCTCTATACTGTGGCCTTTTGGAGAGCTTGCTTCAAGGCCACCTCAGAGTGTGCAAAAAATCCAATGTGGCAAGGGCTAGAATTTTCTATCTGAGGGGTAAATAAGGAAAGCACACTTTCTGATGGTAACCTCTTTTACTTCATCTTGAATAATCTCTCTCTCTCGACAATCTCCCTACAGCTACATCTTCTTACATACATGCATCTTTCTTCTGCATAGCTATGCATTTCTACACAGTTCCATCTCCACACGCATCTCTCTTCCATACAGTTACATCTCCTGTATCTCTACCCACTCTGCTAATCTACTTCTCTCTGCACTTCAGTTCACACGCGCACGCACACACACGCACGTGCACACACTCACGCACGTGTGTGCACACACCCACACACAGCTCTCACATCTCCCACCTTCCTACGTTTCTCACACTACCCTCCCCATCACTTATCTCCCCTTACAGCAAAGCCTCTGCACAAATATGGATCACATCTGCAGGGTCACACAGAGTCACTTCTAGAGTAAAATAAGAAATAGTCAAACTGATGACACAGTTTCTCTTAGGCCAGAGAGTAAAGTAAGCATGCAGCTCTGAGTGCTCAGGGCTCCCAGACAGGAAGGGACTTAAACAATAAACAGTTAGGTGGCTGAACCTTAAGGTGGGGAATATGTGCAGAAAGTCCATTGCTAAGAAAGTTATGTCTACTAAAGTTGCTTCATGCCTGACCTTAATTCAGCAATAAACACCTGGGAAATTGACCTCATATAATCATCTCCAGGAGCAACCAATTTGCTTTGAATTTGTTCTGAAGTCTAAAATTAGCTGTCTTAGTGATGGAGAATACTATTACTTTCCTATGTCAGTCTGAGTCATGAGAAATAGCCTAGTATTATTTCTGTTCATCAGAATTATACAGTTAAGCAGAGATAATCTTCCTGACCACCCACAGCTACATGTGTGCCCAGCAGATGGAGATAAACACATAGGCAACAGGGAACCCACGACTGTTTTTAGTGGCACATGAGAAAAGTTACAAATAGTCACCTACACTCAGTGACCCCATGGCTTTCCCAAGTGGGGCTCTGTCAGTTACTCAGCTGGCAAATACTAGCTGTTGCCTGCAGTATAGTCTCAGTGGCCTTCAGCAAACAGCCCTTCCCAGTGCCAGACACAGCAGTCCTACGTGCCAGGTATGGTGGTGTTCGCCTGTTGTCCCCGCACTGGGGAGGCTGAGGCAGGAGGATTGCCATTTAAAGCCAGCATGAGCTACGTAGTGAGAAACCATTTCAAAAAAACACAAATGACAAGGCCCTGGGCCAGCTGGAGGGGGGACAGAGGATGGAGGACAATGAGGACATGGAATATTGTATCATAAGGAATCTGCCCCAAGCCTGGGTGGAAAGAGCTTTTATAGGACCCTATGGGGGTCAGAGGTCAAGAGCCAAGGCGGCAGTAGGGGTGGGGGGAGCAGACAGTGGCCATGGTGAGCGGGATGGGGCCGGGGCAAAGCCTGCTAGGCAGAAAAGACAACCTGCTGCCAGTGCGCACACCTGAGAGGCAGATGAAGAACTTGAGGGGCATGAGGCAGCTAACTCTGGCTCCTGCTTCAACCCTGTCCTGAAGGAAAGCAGTGGCCTTAGTTGCTCCCTTTGGAAGTTTCTAGAGCTACCTGTGGAGGTATACTTGTACACCTCCTAGCACTCAGGAGATGAGACAAGAAGGAACTCTATTCAGGGCTACCCTGGGCTACATAGAGATGTCCAGGTCAACCCTGGGAAGAACAAAAGCAATTTGGAATGTGGTAGCTCCTACCTATCATCTCCATACCCAAAAGGCTGAGACAGGAGGATTCCTGCAAGGATTGTGAGTTCAAGGCCAGCTTGAGCTACATAATAAGTCTGAGGCCAGCCTGGGTTGCAGATGAGACCCTAGCTAAAAAACACTGGCTACTTTTGCAGAGACTCTGGGCTCAGTTCTCAGCACCCAATGGTGACTCACAACCATCTGTAACACTCGCTCCAGGGAATCCAGTGTCTTCTGACCTCCGTGGACAGCAGGCACACACACGGCACAGTCATGCGTGCAGGCAAACACACACACATAAACAAAAAGGGAAGCTCCGGAAGTCGGCTCATGTTACAAACACTGAGTTAACTGAACGAATGAGGAATGAGTGCTTACAGGAGCCCAGCTGGCCAGGACGCCCCATCTTCATACCCATGAGAGATTTTCTCAAAGCAACACTGGCTTGCGGCTGGGCTACGAAGGCTCGTGAGGTGTGGAACGGCACACCTGGATGCCTGCAGCACCCCTCCGCTCCCACCATGACCTTCATGGATCCCTGGGGACAGAAATGCCGGGCTGACAGCCATAGACGAGGCATGTTCACTCCTCACTGTCTTCCTGTGTTCCTATCTGTCACACTGTCCCCCTCAAAGGCAATGACAGGGCCCCTGTGGAGTCTGGGCCCTGAGCTCAGCTTGTTCATCCCATTTGGGCCCCTTCATAACTTGTAGCCATGAGCCCTGAAGCCTGGTCTTGCTGAGGGGCAGCCTGCCCGGGGTCAACTACCTGGAATACCACCCCTCCTGCTCGCCTGACTCCTACTCCTCATGTGTCTGCCCTGGTCCCATGGTCCCTTATGGCAGCTGGGACAGCCAAGGAGAAAGTGGAGCAGGAGTCACTGTTCCCCGCCACCGTCCCTCCTGTCTATGGTCACAGCGTCTTCCGGGGTCTGAGACTGGTAATGGTGGGGAGGGTCATGTCTATCTGGTGACAAGGTCTTGGCTGGCCCAACTGGTACTTCCAGCCCACTAGGGACCTCTCTGACCATGCGGCTGTGCCAATGATGGGGGCTGGCTTTCTGGACTCCCTCACTTGCATTGAAGTAGAGCAACCACCTGGGACTCCCACCTGGAAGCACTCTGAAGGAAAGGCTCTAGGAGATCACACAGGACTCCACCACTAGACACGCGGACTCCACCACTAGACACGCGGACTCCACCACTAGACACGGGGACTCCACCACTAGACACGGGGACTCCA
>PVIU01033159.1:0-12627 GCA_004026605.1 Ondatra zibethicus | reverse complement strand
ATCCCTGTAATCGCTGCACTTGAGAGGTTGGAGCAGGGGTATTAACAAAGTTTGAGGCTAGCCTGAGCTACATAGTGAGCTTTGCATCCACTTGAGCTACAGTGTAAGACCTTGACTCAGAAATATATAAATAACATACAAATAATAGAAGGACCTAAACACAAGGCTACAGGGAGAAGTCTCAGCAGTATGGCAGGCCATGGCGACAGCAGTGGCCTCCAGAAATTATCTGACCACCTCAGCCTCATTCTCGCCTGAACCCAGAGGAGCAACAATCAGAGCCATGGCCACACCTGCACCTGGAGGAGTGACCATCTGGGCCTTGGGCCCATAGGCACCTGGACGACCGGTCACCAAAGGCTCTCCTCTGCCAACACCTGAAGGAGAGTTCAATGGAGCAATAGCCATCAACTACACCAATTAGAGGAAAAGGGACCCCCTTTTACATAGGCTCCAACTGTTCCAATTGGAGGAAAAGATGGGTAAACAACAGGGTAAGAGAGGGGCTGGAGAGATGGCTCAGAGGTTAAGAGAACTGACTGCTGTTCTGGAGGTCCTGAGTTCAATTCCCAGCAACCGCATGATGGCTCACACCCATCTATAATGAGATCTGGTGCCCAGAACACTATATACATAATAAATAAATTTAAAAAATAGAATACACTCAAAAACATAAATAGGAATACAGCATCACCAGAAACTAGTGATTATACAACAGCAAGACCAGAACATCCCAATGCAGATAAAGCAGAAGAAAATGACCTTAAAAATAACTTTATGAAGATGATTGAGGTCCTTAAAGAGTAAATAAAAAATTGCCTTAAAGAAGTGGAGGAAAAGACAAACAAAAAATTGAAAGAAATCAACAAATCCCTGAAAGGAAACCAAGAAAAAAGCAATCAAAGAGGTGAATGAAACAGTTCAAGACTTGAAAACTGAAATAGAGGCAATAAAGAAAACACAAATCAAGGGAAATATCAAAATGATCTAGGTAGGTGATCAGGAACTACAGAAGGAAATATAAATGACAAAATACAAGAAAGAAGAGAATCTAAGGCATTAAAGATATGATAGAGGAAATAGATTCATCGACCAAAGAAAATGTTAAATCCAACAAATTCTTAACACAAAATATCCAGGAAATATGGGACACCATGAAAAGACCGAATCTAAGAATAATAGGAATTGAAGAAGTTCAGCTCAAAGGCACAGAAAATATATTCAACAAAATGTAGAAGAAAACTTTCCCAACCTAAAGGATATGCCTATGAAAATAAAGAAAGCTTTACAGAACACCATCAGACTGGACCAAAAAAAAAAAAAAGTCCCCTTGATAAATAATAATCAAAACACTAAACATACAGAATAAAGAATATTAAGAACTGCAAAGGAAAAAGGCCAAATAATATATAAAGGCAGACTTATCAGAATCACACCTGACTTCTCAATGGAAATAATGAAAGCCAGAACGTCCTGTTCAGGCAGTATGCAGGCACTAAGAGACCATGGACGACAGTCCAGACAACTATACCCAGCAAAACTTTCAAACACCATAGATGGAGAAAGAACCATGACAGAACCAGATTTTATCAATACCTATCCACAAATCCAGCCCTACAGAAATTACTAGAAGGAAAACTCCAACCCAAGGAAGTTAGTTACAACCACAAAAACACAGGCAATAGATAATCATACATTGGCAAATCCCAAAGAAGAGAAACACACACACAATCCCACCAACAATAACAAAAGCAACAGGAACTAGCAATCACTGATCATTCATATCCCTTAATATCAATGGGCTCAATTCTCATATAAAAAGACATAGGCTAATGGATTGGATACAAAAACAAGATTGATCCTTCTGCTGCATACAAGAAACATATCTCAACTACAAAGACAGACTAAAAGTTTGAGAAAATATTTTCCAATCAAATGGACCTACCAAACAAGCAGGTGTAGCTATCTTAATATCTAACAAAATAGTCTTCAAACTAAAATTAGTCAGAAGAAATGAATAAGATCATTTCATATTCATCACAGGAAAAATCCATCAAGATGAAATCTCAATTCTGAACACTTATGCCCCAAGTACAAGGGTACCCTCATTTGAAAAAGAAACATTACTAAAGCTTAAATCACACATCAAGCCACACACACTAATAGTGGGAAACTTCAACACACCTGTCTCACCACTGGACAGGTCTGCCAAACAGAAACTTAACAGAGAAATAAAGGAACTAACAGTTGTTATGAATCAAATGGGCTTAACAGACATCTATAGAACATTCCACCCAAACACAAAAGAATATTCCTTTTTTAGATCCTTCTCTAAAATAGACCACATACTCAGTAACAAAGCAAATCTCAACAGACACAAAAAATTAGAATAACCCCATGTATTATCAAATCTTCATGGCTTAAAGATAGAATTCAACAACACTAATTTCAGAAAGCCCACAAATTCATGGAAACCGAACAGTGTTCAACTGAATCACCACTGGGTGAAGGAAGAAATAAAGAAAGAAATTAAAGACTTGCATAAATTCAATGAAAATGACCACACAACATACCCAAACTTATGGGACACAATAAGAGCAGTGCTAAGAGGAGAAAGCTCACAGCACTAAATGATAACACAAAGAAGCTCGGAAAATCCCACACTAGCAAATGAGCAGCACACCTGAAAGCTGTAGAACAAAAAGCAGCAAGCTCATCCAGGAGGATTAGATGGCAGGAAATAAATTGAGAGCAGAAATCAACAAAATAGAAACAAGGGAAACAACACAAAGAATCAATGAGACAATGAGTTGGTTCTTCAAGAAAATTAACAAAATAGACAAACCTTTATCCAAATTAACCAAAAGGCAGAGAGAAAATATCCAAATTAACAAAACAGAAATGAAGACACGGAGCAAATTCAGAGAATCATCAGGTCATACTTTGAAAACCTGTACTCCACAAAATTGGAAAACTTAAAGGAAATGGACAATTTTCTGGATAAGCACTACATACCAAAATTAAATCAAGACCAGACAAGCAAATTAAATAGACCAATAACTAAGGAAATAGAAACAGTCATCAAAAATTTCCCAATCAAAAAAAAAATGGTTTTAGTGCAGAATTCTACCAGAACTTCAAAGAAGAACTAATACCTATACTCCTCAAATTGTTCCACATAACAGAAACAGAAGGGACATTGCCAAACTCTTTTTATGAGCTTATAGTTACCCTGATACCCAAAGCACACAAAGACACAACTAAGAAAGATAATTACAGACCAATCTAACTCATGAACATTGAGTAAAAATATTCAATAAAATACTGGCAAACAGAATCCTAGAACACATCAGAAAAATCATCCATTGTGACCAAATATGCTTCATCCCAGA
Organism: Ondatra zibethicus; assembly: GCA_004026605.1. Lineage (NCBI taxonomy): Eukaryota > Metazoa > Chordata > Mammalia > Rodentia > Cricetidae > Ondatra > Ondatra zibethicus. The sequence continues at coordinate 9,235 of PVIU01033159.1, read as the reverse complement.
GATGCAGGGTTGGTTCAGGATATGAAAATCTGTCAATGTGAACCACTATATAAATAAACTGAAAGAAAAAAACCCCACATAATCATGCAGCTGGAGTCACAAGTGTCTGAGAGCTGCCTGGCCATGGGTGCTGGGAGCTGAACTCTGATCCTCTGATAAAGCAGTAAGAGCAGTGTTAAGCACTGAACTGTCTATTCAGCCTCATAAATAATGTATCTCCCTCCCCGCATCCCGCCCAGTATGGAGGACTGAACCTAAGCCCTCAGCTATGCCAGGCTAGCACGAAACTACATCTCCAGCCTACCTTTTCCTTTTTAAAAATTAGTGTCAGGCTGGGATGTAGCTCAGGGATAACGTGCTGGACTAGTGCAAAAGAAGCCGAGTCCCCTCTTCTATTCTCAAAAACAAAACAAAACAAAACAAAATCAAAAGGCTATCCTTAGTCTCTAACCTTTAAGTCTAACGACTTAGCAGAGCCAATAGCCCTGGCTTGCTCCCTCCGTTTCCACTTTCCACTTAGTGGAGCCCACGAACTGAGCTGGGCAACTGAAGCCTTAGAAAGGCTGGCACTGCTTCCTACCAGGTCTGTGGCCGCAGGGCCATGGAGGAAAGGGAGGGGTGGGAGCTTTGGACTGGGAGCTGGAGGCAGTGACAGCTGGAGGGCAGAGGCATCAACCACTCCAAAGAAAAGTTAAAAGCAGGATTTTAAGAAACTTTCTTTAATTCCATCTTTTTAAAATTCATTTTTATTTTCATGATACAAAAGCATTCCATGTCCAGAAGTGTCTGCCGTGGAGCGTCCCGCAGGAGTGCATGGTGCTCTGCCACTGTGGAACCTGTCTGATGAGGGCTGGATGCATGCTGCAGTTCTGCCATTGTCTTTCACACGCACATGTGCACGCACACACACTCACACACATACACACACCATATAACCAGATACACAAAAATGCACGGTAAAGACAAGCAGGTGAAGCCACTTCACCATGACTCTGGCACTGTGCACAGGTACAAAAAAGCCAGCTTCTCACTCACACACCACCCATGAGATTCTTGTATCAGAGGGAAAGTAACCTGAAATAACGTGCTCTCAAAGCCCAGGTATCTGCTGAGATGACCCTGGGTCAGCACGGGAAGATGGCATGGAAAAGACAAGCCTGTGTGCTGTTCCTAAGCAGTGATGGTGGGAAGTAGGGTACAACCACTTACTCATCGGGAGTCAGTGGCCATGACCTGTGATTGCACCACAGGCTGAATGGAGAGATCTCAGCACGAATATGATCACAACACTCTGGAGGCTGGCTCTCCTGGCATGGTTGACAGCTGATTTCCTTCCTGGGCAGACTTGCCAACACTCATGGGGCTGGACAGGTTTCCCAGGGGCAGGAAGTAATTAGTTAATAACACACACACCTGCAACAATCCTCAATCATGATGTGTGCCGATGGTCAGTTTAGATGGGAAGGGAAGATAGAAATAGCCAAAAAAGGAAAAACTAGCTTTCCTGGGAAATGAACTCGGTTCTAAAGCCCTCCCATGCCTCATTTGATTAAGTGAATACAGTATGGCTTCCAAATAGCTCTCTCTCAGCAGCAGCACGCTCAGTGTGCTCCACCCTGGTCTTTGTTACCATGTGTCGGGGACTTCAAAGAGCATGGCAGGGCTATCTGCGACAGTTCCTGGAGGAAAAGAGAAGCAGATTAAGGACATGGACAGTCAGCAGGGAACACTGTTGGCTGGCACTGAGAGCACCCTGTGTGCAGCTCCAGACAAGCAGGGAAGGACTGGTGCACAGGAAGGTTCTAGACTCGGGGACAGACCGCCCATGAGGGAGCACAGGCACCTCTGGGAAGGTGGCAAACCTCCTGAGCTGCTTAGGCTGCCTCTGTCTGCTCATGGGCGGGAGCTTGGGTGCAAGCACTTCATGTACCTCTCACTGTGCAAGCAGCATTCTCTGCTGGAAAGCACGCTGGGCATTTAGTTTACATACTTCGTAAAAGCTCACCAGGTAGCCACTAATGTCCCCATGATAGTGGTGAAAGAACAGACACAGAAAGGTAACCAACCGCCTGAGGTGAGTTTAGAGCAAGCACTAAGCTCTTCACTAAAGCTGCAACAACCTGAGTTTCCCTGAGGAGAAGTGCGGCTGGTACCTGCAGGAGAAATACCAGGGCAGCAGGCCAGTGAGGACCATGGGTCCCAGGACAGCAAGAACAGTTGTGGTTTTTGCAGAGGCAGTAATGCAGGCTGAGTCCTCCTCTGGGCCAGTGACAGACAGGTTTCCTGTAGGTCAGAAACTCTTCCGCTTCAGCATTTGTGCAACAGTTGGCAGGGGTGACACTGCCAACCCAGCTGGATCGGTGTGTGAGCCACAGCTGGATCGGTATGTGAGCCACAGCGTCTGGTGTGGCTCAAGTGTACACTAAGTTGAGGAAGAAAGTGTCCATAACGGAAAGCATCCAAGCCTGTCTCCTCTCTATCCTAACAGCCTCTGTGCCTTACTGCGTGGTTACAGAACCTGACAAGACACCAAAAGAAGTTCTGAGGGCAGACACATCCTGATGCCCTGTGGCATGATAGGAACCCAGCGAACAGCTGTTTAGTGCTTTGGTCACACACGAAGCATCTGGTAGCTAACTGCTAGTGTTTCTACGGCGACACTGACACCATTCTGGGTGGCCTCTGTGGAGCACCACACCCAGTGGTTCTGCTTCTGCTACACACTCTTTGGAAAGCAGAAAGCCCCGGGGCTGGCTCACCTGTTAGGTATCGGCTCCGTGTAGCACAGTGGCCGAGGCCCACAAAGCTGAGTGCTAAAGCTCTCAGGGAGGCACTGGGCCACATGGTCCCCAACATTCCCCACAGCCCCACTACTGGCAGAACCTCCACTCTTGGCCCTTTCAAAGCCTCTGAGGCTTCAACATAGGCGTGAGCTTTGCACTTGCTCATGACAGGTCTCACTCAAAGAAGTGAGCAACAAGACTGGTTGACTCAACAGGTTCATCCTCTGACTACCCTGGCCTGGCTGCCACACACAGGACTGAGGGTGGAGGGCCCAGCACGTTCTACTTGCAGTCGGAGGCTTCAGAAACAGCTCCTTCCCCACCCACGTCCCCCAACTCAACAGCAAGGTGCCTCTCCCTGCAGCACCGAGGAAGAAGTGCAAAATCTACTTTTGTTTTGGTTCACATTGTTCAGCACTGACAACACCGCTTCAATGGGAGGAAAGAAAAACCTATTTTATTAGAATAGCTGAAGCTTAAAACCCTAAATAACCAATACAAAGTTTTCACTTAAATGAAAACTACAAAAGAAATTAATCTATTAATGTATTCTATAATTATGTGTTTTACTTATTTGGAGATTGGCCTCAGTCTGTAGCCCAGAGTGGCCACAGGCTCCCTGCACAGGCTAGACTGGCCTTAAAGTCATGGGGATCCCTCAGCCTCAGTCTTCCGAATGTTGTGATTCCAAGCACGCACTGCCCAGCCTGGCCTTTTAAGGCCACTATTCTAGAGAGCAGAGTGACGAGGGTGGAGGAGGGATGAAGGACGGCGAGCAGGACTTCAGTCTGTATTAAAATAAAGCTGCACCACATGCAGACAAGAGTCAGGCATACATTTGACTCTGTGTGACTTTTGCTAATTTTGATGAAATTCAGCAAACTCACAGATCAGGATACATGCAGGGTGGAAAGCACAATCAAGCCTGCTGCCTAGCACTGCTCTGATCTCACTCTTGTCAATCAGAGCCACTGTCCCCAAGTAACACAAAGAAAAACAACTGTTATCTAGGCCAGTGTCTCCTCATCCTGAACACATAAACAGGCCCTGGGTGAGAGTACCAGCCACCTTCCTTATAGAGCAGACTTAAGGAGTCTGGGACCTTGGGCAAACTCTTAGATGCCTCCATGTTCCTAGCTAAAGCAGACAGTGAAGGATTTAAGCACAGAACTGCCAAGCATTCAGACCTGTTCCACATGTGCTGTAGTGGGACAGGTGTTGTAGTGCCACCTGCTTCCTTGTCCTGCAGAGCAGGGATGGTTCTTACAGACACTAGTGATGAGAAGCCACCCAGGCCCTTGCTCTAGGGTGTGTGCACTGGCTGCTTGAGGCTGTGTGAGGTGGAGAAGGCACAGCTGGCTCAGGCAGGCCTGGGTCCCCCGTTCCACAGTTCACACTTCCCTAACTTCTCAGAGCTTGGAGTCTGGATCACTCCAAGGGTGATGTTTCTCCCTTTCAAGGCTTTTGTGAAAACATAAAAATCAAGTGTAAGAAGGCTCCCATGCTGGGCGGTGGAGGCAGGCGGATCTCTGTGAGTTCAAGGTCAGCCTGGTCTACAGAGCTAAAGCTACAGAGAAACCCTGTCTTGAAAAACCAAAAAGCAAAAACAAACAAACAAACAAAAAAAAAAAGGCTCCCACTAGGGAGTCAGGCAAACACTTGCTAAGTCCCAATTTCCATGGCTCCTTATAGAATTCTGTTTGTGAAGAAAGTCAGGAGGCCAGAGCGTCCCTGGGAAGTATCAGGTTTGCTCCTGACACTCAACACAAGGGGTTGCTGCTGTGCAAATCTAAACGCACACCCTAAGCACCGGGGCCACCAGAGACACACATGCAACACCTTGATAATATGGTGCAGATGACAATCATGAAAACAGCTGACCTCTCATCAGGCTTTGTGTGCCAGCACCAGGGCCTGTTACAATCTCTTAAATTAAAATGCATCATTGCGGGGCTGGAGAGATGGCTCAGAGGTTAAGAGCACTGACTGCTCTTCCAGAGGTTCTGAGTTCAATTCCCAGCAACCACATGGTGGCTCACAGCCATCTGTAATGAGATCTGGTGCCCTCTTCTGGCCTGCAGCATACATGGAGGCTGAACACTGTGTACATAATAAATAAATAAATCTTGAAAAAAAAATACATCATTGCTTGTCTCTTAATGGCTCATGTTTGAAAACGCAGCCCCAGTGTGTGGTACTACTTTGAAGGCTGTGGAGCCTTTAAGAGGTGGGGTCTGGCTGGTGTAACCCTCCTCTTCCTCTAAGCCACCACCTGAACAAGCACAGCCTTCTGTGCAGCCACCTCCTGCTCGACCCACAGAAGCATCACGGCCATCGTGCTGAACCGAAACCCTCAGAAGCCATGAGCCCGAACAAGCCCTTCCTCCCTTAAGTTGTTGTGCCAAGTAATCCAGCACAGCAATTAAAGAGCTGCTTTTCATGTTCCAAGAGACGACAGCTCCGTGCACACCACATGGGGTCTGCCTTCAAGTAATGCCTGCTATCATTTTGCTCCTAAAACAAGACCCTCCTGAAGCCTGAAGCAGCTCCTGGTCAGAGTCAGCCAGACCAATACTGACCTGCCAAGGAAAGCTCTTTCTTCAATCTCTTTAGCTTCTTGGCCTTTTTCCTTCCCTCTGGGAGGGGGTCTGCACAGGAATCCATCTGTTCAAGATCAGAGTCAGTTATCTCCTCCAATTCTCTGTCCCCCAAGCCAGCTTCCCGTGGGTCAGGACTCAGATTTCTCTTTCCAATAACGCCTATTGCTGCGAAGCTGCAACGTACAAGGTGAACAACATGAATGGTGCTAGGAGCAGGAAGAGGGGCCAACAAAAATGTCTCAACGATAAAAGTCCTTTGACACAGGCGCTACAGGATGCTGTGCACACAGTGCAAAGCTGGGCTATTTTAGCATTAGCAACCCTTTATAGAAAAAACCCTGGCTACAGCAACAGAGGAAAAAGGAGCAGAGCTTCTACGAGGCAATCAGAATTTTGATGGCACTGAACCAAAAGAGAACAAAGCTCCTTCAGAACCTGCTGATGAAGCAAAGCAGAACAGAACAATTGCTGCTCCAGCTGCTCTTGCATGGTTCGAAACCTGGGTAGCCGCAGAACACATCCCACCTTTGTGTAATTCTCTTCTCTTCTAAAATAGGTGAACTGTTAAGCTTATACTGAAACCTGGGTTTGTTTTTAAGTATAGTGATGCTTACTTATGTTTTAATAAACAAAACTTAACTAAAGATCAAAAGGGCAAAGCTAAAGTCACTAGAGGTCAGGCAGTGGTGCACACCTTTAATTCCAGAATTTGGGAGACAGAGGCAGAAGGATCTCTGTGAGTTCAAGGGCACCCTAGGCTATACAATACAAGATCAATGCAGAAACAAATCCAGGTGGTGGTGGCTCACATCTTTAATCCCAGTACTAGGGAGTCACACGCCTTTAATCCCAGCACTAGAGGGGGATATAAAATAGGAGACGAGGGCTCAGTCTGCGGTCGCCCCGCCCTGGTAGAGGGAAGACTTCTCTAGCGGCTTGGCTGCTTTGCTTTTCTGGTTTTTGGGTTAAACCCCAGAAAATCTGACTCTGGGTTTTTATTTTTTGTGCTACGTTTAAGACTTCATAGGATTTGACATACTGAATTAAACTAGATTATAGGTCTGATTTTTCCTTTAAAAAATATATTCCCTGAAATGGACTTAATGAAAGCTAGACCATGTGACCAACAAGTCTTGTCTTCTTGAAATGTGTCTTATAAATAGATTTTTTTAAATGATAAAAATTATTAAAAAACAAAAACAAAGGATTCCATTTAAGGGACATCTTCAGGTGAGAGGAGTCGAGAGCTAACCTCATCCTATTAGACTCCTAGAGGTGACACCGACAGATACTCAAGTCAACAATGTGGGGGCTCTGTTCCTCCATGTTCCTCCCATCTCCTCAGCGCTTGACAGTCACTCTAGACCGTCCACCCATGTGAGCAGGGTCACAGCAGCCCTCTAGACTGTCCCCCATGTGTATGACTTTAATAGATGCAGCTAAGTTTTTGTTAAACATTATGTCCTAGAGACCACCAGACCTCAGACCTCAGAGCCTTCTCCCTTTGCAGCACGGTATGGTCCTAATGATTTAGTAACTTACTTAGGAGTTTTTGAATGGCCTAAATTTTCCGAAACTATCTAATGTTTAAAACAACAAAAATACTCAAAGGTATTATATCCTTGCTTTCTGAGACAGTCTCCTAATGTGTAAGCCAAGATGGCCTTGCACTCTGCCTCCCTCTGCCTCGCCCTACTGAGTACTGCAATCATTTATATGTACCACCATGCTCAACCTACCACAGCTTTATCAGTGTTTGTTATTTTTTGTGTGTGAGCCGACACAAATTGTTTCAGCAAAGATGGACTTTCTCACATTGCTGTTAAGATGAGTAGGAAAGGACAAATGGAAGGCTTTCTTCACACTGAGAAATGTAAGGACAGAAGGACTAAAAGAAAACCTGGGGAATCTCAGCAGCCGAGGGATGGAGCGTGCTTTCCTTGTATGAGCTGCCACCCAGATCAGTCAAGATTGATAAGTCTGAATATAAGATCTTATATATGGCAGTCTTGTGAGCAAAGCAAAAAAGAAAAACAATAAAGCAAGATAAAATACTGATCACACACACCACAAAGGCATGTAAAGTACTCAAATGGAAGAAACTAAATGTAAAAGAAGAAACACACATATGTCCACACTCCTTAAACATGTCCATAATGCAAAAGTGCAATGCTGAAATGTAGTTTCTCACCACTAGATTAGCAAAAAATGAGTGAGGTAACCCAGACACAGAAAGACAATTATCACATGTACTCACTCATAGGTGGTTTTTAAACATAAAGCAAAGAAAACCAGCTTATAAACCACAATCCCAGAGAACTTAGACAACAATATGGACACTAAGGGAGCTTACATAGATCTAATCTACATGGGAAGTAGAAAGTAGAAAAAGACAAGATCTCCTGAGTAAATTGGGAGCATGGGGACCTTGGGGGAGGATTAAAGGGGGAAGGGGAGCAGAGAAAAATGTAGAGCTCAATAAATATCATGGGAAAAAAAAAGATTAGTAAAAATATCCACACACATGTGCTCTGCTCTGTGAGATGATGGGGACGGGCACTCATGTGCATGCAGCATTCCTGCCAGAGAGACGGGAGTACCTAACAAAACAACACATCGATACCGTCCAAGTCAAAGAGCCTGCTTCTAACAGTTCAGAAGATAAACCTTCAACAATGCAAAAACAGAAAATGCAAAACATGTATGTGTGTCATTCATCACCATGTCATTTCTTTCTCTCTCTCTTTTTTTTTTTTTTTTTTCCGAGACAGGGTTTCTCTGTAGTTTTGGAGCCTGCCCTGGAACTAGCTCTTGTAGACCAGGCTGGCCTCGAACTCACAGAGATCCACCTGCCTCTGCCTCCCAAGTGCTGGGATTAAAGGCATGCACCACCACCGCCCAGCCTTAAATTATTAAAATATTAAAAATACAAAACACAAAAAATAAAATATATAGATGGCCACTATAAAAATTGAAAATATCAGTATAAATTTGTTTAAAGGAATATACAAAGACCAAAGGTAAAGCCTGGGTGTTAGCTGAAGCTGAGCCTTGTTAGGAAGTCACAGGAATGAGGCAGCTTAGGATCTGCCGAAGAAAAGAAAGAAGTGGAGCAGAAAAGAGATATATTTTTCACAAAGCTGGTGAGTCAATCTACTGAGTCAGGAAGAGTTTAGTGGCTTTTCTGTTTTGTCTGGGGTTCTATTTTAATTGTTATTTACATATACACGTTTATGTCTGCTTGTCTGTGTGTGCATGCAATGCCCACTGAGGCCAGCAAATAGCATTAACTCCCTGGAACTGGAGTTAGAGGTGTCTGTGAGCCGCCATATGGGTGCTGGGAACTGAACCTGGGTTCTCTGCACAGGCAGCAAGTGCTCTGAACCACGGAGTCTCCAGACTCCCCACTTTGTTTTGTATTTTTTAGAACAAATACTAGAATAACAACCAGGAAGCCATATGGAAAACACTAAAACTTAACTAACCTCCATACATTAGTCAGCTTCACAGTGTGACAAAATCCCTGAGATGAACAATTCAAAGGAAGAAAGAAGACAGTATCAGAAGTTTCAGCACTGGCTGCCTGGCCCATCCCTTAGATTCATGGTGGTACAGGACCAATAGCAGGAGCACTTGATGCAGAGGGAAGGGAGAGCAGCTCCTAGAATCTCTTTGAAGGGTATTTCCCCAATGACTTACACCCTCTAAACAGCCCTACTCCTAAAATGTCAACCTTCTCCCTACAGCATCACCAGGTGAGAGCAAACCTTCAAAACATGAGCTCTTGGACGGCACTTAAGAACCCCATCATTTCATGACATAATCAAAATTTATTTGAAATGAACCACAACC
>PVIU01033158.1:0-12715 GCA_004026605.1 Ondatra zibethicus | reverse complement strand
TGAACAAAATCGACTTCAAACTAAAATCAATCAGAAGAGATGGAGATGGACATTTTATACTCTTAAATGGAATAATCCATCAGGATGAAGTCTCAATCCTGAATATATATGCCCCTAATATAAAAGCATCCACATATGTAAAGGAAACATTACTAGAACTCAAAGCACACATCAAACCCCACACACTAATAGTAGGAGAATTCAACACTCCTCTCTCACCAATGGACAGGTCAACCAGACAGAAACTTAACAGAGAAATAAGAGAACTAACAGATGTAATGAATCAAATGTACTTAATAGACTTGTATAGAACATTCCACCCAAACAGGAAAGAATATACCTTCTTCTCAACATCTCATGGAACCTCCTCGAAAATTGATCACATACTCGGTAACAAAGCAAACATCCACAGATACAAACAAATTGGAGTAACCACCTGTGTCTTATCGGATCATCATGGAGTAAAGTTAGAATTTAACAACAATTCCACTCCCAGAAAGCCTGCAAACCCATGGAAACTGAACAGTCACCTACTGAACCACTCCTGGGTCAAGGAAGAAATAGAAATTAAAGTTATCCTTAAATTCAATGAAAATAAAGACACAACATGCCCCAACCTATGGGACACTATGAAAGCAGTGCTAAGAGGAAAGTTCATAGCACTTAGTGCCCACATAAAGAAAATGGAGAAAGCACACATCAGAGACTTAACAGCACACCTAAAAGCTCTAGAAAAAAAAATGAGCAGACTCACTCAGGAGAAGTAGAAGACTGGAAATAATCAAACTGAGGGATGAAATCAAGAAAATAGAGACACAGAAAACAATCCAAAGAATCAATGAAACAAAGAGCTGGTTCCTTGAGAGTATCAACAAGATCGACAAACCCCTATCCAAACTAATCAAAAGGCAGAGAGAGAACACTCATATTAACAAGATCAGGAATGAAAAGGGGGACATAACAACAGACACTGAGGAAATTCAGAGAATCATTAGGTCTTACTACAAAAGCCTGTTATCCACAAAATTGGAAAATGTAAAAGAAATAGACAGTTTTATAGATAAATACCATATACTGAAATTAAATCAAGACCAGGTGAACAATTTAAATAGACATTGTAAGTCGCAAGGAAATAGAAGCTGTCATCAAAAACCTCCCAACCAAAAAATGCCCAGGACCAGATGCTTTTAATGCAGAATTCTACCAGAACTTCCAAGAAGAGCTAATACCTATACCTCCTTAATGTGTTTCACATAATAGAAAAGGAAGGTTCATTGCCGAACTCTTTTTATGAAACTACAGTTACCCTGATACCAAAACCACACAAAGACATGTGTGAGAATTACAGACCAATCTCACTCATGAACATCAATGCAAAAATTTTCAATAAAATACTGGCAAACCGAATCCAAGAAAACATCAAAAAAATCATCCTTTTTTTGATTTTTAACACAATAGAGAACATTTATTTTCCAAGAATCAACCCAAATTATAGGATAAGGCCTTTACAAATATATTTAAATAAGGGTTTGTATGTAGAATATACGAGGACCACCTACAAGTGCAATAAGATAAAGAATAACAGATCTTGGCAATAACACAATCAATCCCCAAAGCAATAAACTGGCAGAAAATATCACACAATAATTGGTTCCATTCATAAACCACTCCAGAAAAGAGAATATTTTGATGCCAAAAAGTGTGTGCCACAGTGCATCTCAGGGTGTACCATAGCCTAGTGTGGATGAGATTAATTGATATTGATAGTAATTAGAAATTTGGGGTTAAAAATTATACTTCAATAAATATATCAATCTTAAAAGCCTCAAATTTATTTAGTTCTATTTTTTAAAATTTTTTCCTTTTTTTTAAAAAAAAATTGGAACAAAGACACTCTATGTAGCACTGGCTATCCTGGATTACACTAAATAGTGGTATTCAAGCTTCCTTATGTTACACTAATTTAATAAAGATTCTCAACATGTGTTAGCCCTCAAAAAAATACCATCCATTTTGATCAAGTATGCTTCATCCCAGAGATGCAGAGCTGGTTCAACATACGGAAATCTACCAGTGTAATCCATCATATAAATAAACTGAAAAAAAAAACAAACGATATGATCATTTCATTACATGCTGAAAAAACATTTGACAAAATTCAAAACCCCTTTATGATAAAGGTCTTGGATAGATTAGGGATGCAAGGTTCATATCTAAATATAATAAAAGCAATAAACAGCAAGCCGACAGCTACCATCAAATTACATGGAGAGAAACTCAAAGCCATTCCACTAACATCAGGAACAAGACAGGGCTGTCCACTCTCCCCATATCTCTTTAATATAGTGCTTGAAGTTCTAGCAATAGCTATAAGACAAAATAAGGAGATCTTGGGGATTCAAATTGGAAAGGAAGAAGTCAAACTTTCGTTACTTGCAGATGATATGACAGTGTACATAAGTGACCCCAAAAACTCTACCAAAGAACTTCTACAGCTGATAAATACCTTCAGTGATGTGGCAGGATACAAGAGCAACTCAAAAAAATCAGTAGCCCTCCTATACACAAAGGATAAAGAAACAGAGAGGGAAATCAGAGAAACATCACCTTTCATGATAGCCACTAATAGCATAAAGTATATTGGGGTAACACTAACCAAGGAAGTAAAAGATCTATTTGACAAGAACTTTAATACCTTGAAGAAAGAAATTGAAGAGGATACCAGAAAATGGAAGGATCTCCCATGCTCCTGGATTGGTAGGATCAATATAGTACAAATCGCAATTCTACCAAAGGCAATCTATAGATTCAATGCAATCCCCATCAAAATCCCAACAAAGTTCTTCACAGACCTTGAAAGAACAATAACTAAGTTTATATGGAAAAATAAAAAGCCCAGGATAGCCAAAACAATCCTACACAATAAAGGAACTTCAGGAGGCATTTCCATCCCTGACTTCAAACTCTATTACAGAGCTACAATAATGAAAACAGGTTGGTATTAGCATAAAAACAGAGATGTTGACCAAGGGAATCGAATCGAAGACCCCGATATTAATCCACAAACCTATGAACACCTCATATTTGACAAAGAAGCTAAAAGTATACAATGGAGGAAGGAAAGCATCTTTAACAAATGGTGCTGACATAACTGGATATCAACCTATAGGAGAATGAAAATAGATCCTTATCTATCTCCAGGCACAAAACTCAAATACAAATGGATTAAAGACCTCAATGTTAACCTGACCACATTTAACATGATAGAAGAGAAAGTGGGAAGTAGCCTGCAAAACATGGGCACAGGAGACCACTTCCTATGTAAAACCCCAGGGCCACAGTCAATAAAAGCAATAATGAATAAATGGGACCTCCTGAAACTGAGAAGCTTCTGTAAAGCAAAGGACACTGTCATTAGGTCAAAAAGGCATCCTACTGAATGGGAGAAGATCTTCACTAACCCCACATTGGATAAAGGTCTGATCTCCAAAATATACAAAGAACTCAAGAAACTAGACATTAAAATGCTAAATTACCCAATTAAAAAATGGGGTAATGATCTGAACAGAGAATTCTCAACAGAAGAAGTTCAAATGGCCAAAAGATACTTAAGGTCATGTTCAACCTACTTAGCAATCAGGGAAATGCTAATCAAAACAACTTTGAAATACCATCTTACACCTGTCAGAATGGCCAAAATCAAAAACACCAATGATTCCCTATGCTGGAGAGGATGTGGAGTAAGGGGAACACTCATCCATTGCTGGTGGGAATGCAAACTTGTGCAACCACTTTGGAAATCAGTGTGGCAATTTCTCAGGAAATTGGGAATATACCCAAGTGATGCCCAATCATACTACAAAAGCATTTGTGCAACTATGTTCATAGCAGCATTACGTGTAATAGCCAGACCCTGGAAACAACCGAGGTGCCCCTCAATGGAAGAATGGATCAAGAAATTGTGGAATATATACATATTAGAATACTACTCAGCAGTAAAAAACAATGACATCCTTAAATTTGCATGCAAATGGATGGAAATAGAAAACACTATCCTTAGTGAGATATCCCAAACACAAAAGGATGATTATGGTATGTACTCACTCATGAACCCTAGCCATAAACAAAGAACATTAAGCTTATAGCTCAAAAGCCTAGAGAAGCCAAATAGCAAGGTGAACCAAAAGAAAAACACATATAGATCCTCCTGGAAAATGGAAGCAAACAAGATCGCCAGGCAAAAGGTGGAGGCATGGGAGTGGGGATAGGGGTGTAGGTAGGGGTGGGGGTGTGAAAGAGAGAGAGGGAGGGAGAAGGGAGAAGGGATGTACTGGGGAGAGCTTGGGGGAGTGAAAGGGTGGAGATGGAGGAAGGGTGGATATTGGAGAATGGAATAAGATATCTACATTAAGGGAGTCATTTTAGGATTGGCAAGAGTCTTAGCTCTAGAGGGGATCACAGGTGTCTATGGGGACGTGCCTGATCTAGCCTTGTCCCATAGTCACATTGATGAATATCTTGATCATCACCATAGAAATTTCTTCCGATGGATGGACTGAGCTCCCAAGGTCCAGTCAAAGAGAAGAAGGTGGGAGAAGATGAGCAAGGAAATTGGGACTGGGAGAGGCTGATCCACCAACCGAGACAGTGTGCCTGATCTAATGGGAGCTCACCAAATCCAGCTGGACCAGGACTGAATGAGCATATGATCAAACTGGAATCTCTGAATGTAGCTGTCAATGGGGGCTGACTGAGAAGCCAATGATAATGGCACTGCGACCTATCTCTTCTGCATCTATTAGCTTTTTGGGAATTAGTCTATATGGATGCACACCTTCCTAGGCCGGAATGGAGGGGGGGAGGGCCTTGGGCTTTCCACAGGGCAGGGTCCCCTGCCCCCTCTTAAGGAAGCAGGGGGAGGGAGGAGGGTTAGTGGGGGAGAGGGAGGGGGCTGGAGAAGGGGAGGAAGTGTAAATTTTTTGAATATAAAAAAGAATAGATAGTTATTATTATAGTTTTCCTTAGTTATGATAAAAGATAGAGGAGATATAAATATTGTAACTTTAATTCTTGCTTGATTCCTGTTTTGTTTTGTGTAATTTTACTATGTTAAAGTTAAAATCTTCTGTTTTATTTGAACAGAAAAGGGGAAATGGTGTGGGATGTTCTTCTGTATATGTGTTGCTTTTATTGGTTAATGAATAAAGAAGCTGCATTAGCTTGTATAGGACAGAATAGAGCTAGGCTAGAAAACTAAACTAAATTCTTGGAAAAAGTAGGTGGAGTCAGTGAGACACCCTGTAGCTACCCAAGAAGAAAGACATGAGTTGTCAGCAGGAACCTTGACAACACAAGCCTCATGGTAAAATATAAAATAATAGAAATGGGCTAATTCAAGATGTAAGAGCTAACTAGAAATACATTTAACCTATTGGCCAAACAGTATTGCAAATAAAAAAAGAAAGGAAGAAACTCCTTGCAGAAGAAAGAGCTTTTTTCCAGGACCTAAGAAGATGATGAGCTTAGCTTACTTTAGGGAGGACTTTCACCAGCAAGTCAGTTTGGCTTATGCATGAGACAAGGAGAAAATAGGAGAAGAAAGGATGGATAAAAGACAGGAAAGTAGGCAAGGGAGTAGGGAACCACAGCAAGCCAATGGATTTCCATCTAATTCATGACTCTACTTACCAGAATATTGAGGTTTGTGTGGCATTACATGGATAGAGACAACAGAAACAGTCTTCCCTGGGCCATATTTTATCAGTAAATTTCCTTGAAATACCCATCCCTAAACAAGTAAAGCACAGTATTCTCAGATGAAGATGACCTGCTCACTCCTGATTTTGCTCAGAAGTGAGTTGTATACAAATCCTGCTTAAAAAATCAATGTTTCAGTTTTTCTCAGTCAGTTTCATTTATGAAGCTGAAAATTTTGATCATTAAATACTTAGTGTCTATAATATCTAATTTTGCCCTTTTAGGCAATTTTCATGTCCATTTTGCATGAGAGCTTCGGCCCCATTCTCATTTTCATTTGCTGTTAAAGTATTTTAGAATCAATTATGTGTTTATACTGTAGAAAATCAAATAATCATAACTAATGATGTTAAGACCCTTTAATGAAGGAAGAATTTGAAAACACATAAATGCCATAAAACCCAGCTCAAGGTAATCATGGAGATTTCTGTATTTGGCAAATAATCAATGATTTAAGAACACATAGAAAATCAGAATCACCATCCTTTGGTAATAACACAGATTTCTTCACTTCGTTGTGCTTTTCATTTTTAAAATCTTTCTGTAAATATACCTGTTTAATGAAGTTAATTATTTTCATCCTTCATTACTTTCTGTCATCTTTCTCCCCATCTTATTAAAATCCTTTTCTTCCCCCAATAACTCCCTCATGCATTCATGTTTTCTTTAAGTGAGTGAGCCACTGGGTCTAATTAGGTTTCTTTGAATTAATATGGGTGGGAGATTTGTTTACTAGCACAAGGGAAAGTTATTAATGGCTATGCCACTGGAGAACATAGCCTGTCTTAGTAACCATGAATTGTCAAGTCCTTGGGGAGGAACGAATCCTCCCAAAGAATTTATACATCTATCATTAAGTGTTGGTGGGTCCAATCTGGTGCAGATCTTATAGAGATAAATAAAACTTCAGTGAGTTCAAGCACGCAATTGCATCCAGACCTCATCTTATTCACATCTCATGTTCCTATGGCCTTTACTGCGGGAGAATAGTCTGTATTCTGTCAATCATGTTTTAAATAAACACTGATTGGCCAGGCAGGAAATATAGTTGGGACAACCAGCCAGGAAGTAAAGGTGGAGCAATGAGAAAAGGAGAATGCTGGGAAGGAGGAAGTCCGTTCCTTGGCAGTCCTGCCCAGACCACCAAAGAAGCAGGATGTGACCTGCCCCGCTGAAAAAGGTACTGAGCTATGTGTCTAACATAGATAAGAATAATGGGTTAATATAAGCTACAAGAGCTAATAAGAAGCCTGAGCTAATGGGTCAATCAGTTTATAATCTTCTGGAGAACTCTGTGTGATTTTCTTTGTGGCTAAACGGCTGCGGGAACTGGGCAGGACAGAAACCAGGACAATGTTACACTTTACCATTATTTTTTGTTTGTTTGTTTGTTTTTGTATTTTTCTGTTGATTATTTTATATCCTATTTTTCTTTTGGTTATTTTACATCCCAACAAAAGTTTACCCTCCCTCCTTTCCTCCCATTCCTCCAGCCCAGAGCTACCCTCTCTCTTTCCCCACCTCATGTACTCCTCCTCCATTTATATGCAGAAAGGGCAGGCCTCCCATAGATATAAACAAAACATGGCACATCAAGTTGTAGTAATACTAAGCACATCACCTTTTATTAAGGCTGGGCAGGGCAACTCACTATGAGGAATAGGGTTCCAAAAGCCAGTAAAGGAGTCACAGATAGCTCCTGCCCCCACTGTTAGGAGTCCAACAAGGCCACCAATCTGTACAACTGTAACATAAGCAGAGTGCCTAGATCAATCCCAAGCAGGCTCCGTGGTTGTCAGTTCAGTATCTGTCATGTCCTATGAGGACAAGTTTTCTTGTGATGTCTTTGACTCCTCTGTCTTCTACAGTCCTTCTCCCTCTCTTCAGCAGAATTCCACAAGGTTGGCCTAATGTTTTGCTGTGGGTCTCTACATCTGTTTCTACAAGTTGCTGACTGAAGCCTCTCTGATGACTATTGGGCTACACAGCAATCCATGAGTATAGCAGAGTATTCTTCTGTGATGTTCTTTGGGTTTTAGACAATGTGATATAGATGTCTCATTTAAAGAGGTGTACTCTGCAACTTGTCTTTTTCTCATCAATTGAAAAATCCCTATGTAGTAAAACTAAAAGCCTACTTATTCACAGGCATCTCTATGTGTACACATTTATGTTAATAAAGCTATAATTTCTGCATGTGTCATTTGTGTGTGTGTGTGATTTATGCATGGGTTAATTTAAGATGTAAGAGCTAACTGCAAATATACCTAAGCCATTGGCCAAACAGTGTTGCAATTAATATAGTTTCAGTGCAATTACCCGGATCTAGGTGGCCAGGAAACAGAAAAGCAGTCTTCATTTACATAATGATGCCCAACATTCAGCAACATCCACATAAATCCTAAGATAGCTTAAAAAACGAGCTTCTAAATCACAAAAATGTGAATCAATTGGAAATTCTTGGGAGTTCTATTTTTTTTTTCAGATTAGCTCTGTTTGCTGGTGGTGAATAGAAGTGCAACTCTTTTAAGAGAAGACTTCTTGACTCAGCATGAGCAGCAAAAACTACTTGGCTTCTTCAAGAGACAGTTTCCTGTTTAATGCTGGAAATATAAATAGATCTGACTATTTGGGGAGGTCATACAATTAAATGGGGTTTGTGAGCAGTGTGCCACTAGTTGCTTAAAGACGACATAAACCCGCTGGGTCCTTGGAGCTGGGGCAATAAGTATGACTCACAGAAGGGGTGAACAACCTCTGCCATGTTGGATGGGGCATAGCCAACAGACAGGATTATGAAGTTGACCCTAGCCACACCTGTTTAGCATTTAGTAAATAAAATGTGCTCCTCATCAGAAAATAATTACAGATATGCAATAAGATGGATTCAGAAAAAAAGAAAACCTCCTAATGGGTCAAAGTATGTTTTAAAATGTATATAGGCTTGGGAGAGAGGAAAAAGTGTATAGACAAGAGAACAGACAGTCATAGATTAAAGAAGTAAAGGTAATAAATAAATATTAAAAAGTAATAGAGTAAAAAAATAAGCCACATAAGGATGGAATATACAAAAAGAGTCTGGATTATATGTATTATTGTATTTTCTTTTAATATTTTGACTGCACAGAGACATTTGATTCTGTGGGCTCCTAAGCTAAGCCAACATATACAAAGGTATCTTGACTTCAAAATTTGAGTCTAAGGATAAAGACTTTGGAAAAAAGGTTTTGCTTTTGTTTCCACAGAGTATGGGAACCTGTGGATTCCTTCCATGTTAATGTGTTTTGATGGAACAAGACCCCCTGAAAGGTCTCCATGAACACTAATAATACTTTGCCCAACAAAGAGCAGGAAGTAGTTTACAGAAAACAACACCCAAATTCTCCAAATGATTATTATAAATGTTTGTTTTCACTTAAAGGGGGTTGACTATAAGTGGTTAATGGTCATACTAAATCTCTTTCTAAAATGGGGGGGTATGATACAGAGATGAATACTTTGCACTGGTATAAATTTTACTCTATTGATACAAATTTAAGGTTGATTCATTACACTGTGTTTAGATAGATTTCTACTCTTGCATAAGGTATTATGTTTATATAGCTCATTTCAAAATATAAGGTATAATTAAAAATTACAGATTAATAAATTGTCATTTATAAGAATCAAACTTGTAGTCATGTTAGATAGGTTTTATAACATATAGAAATATACTTCAGTTAGATAGATAATCTTCAACACTTCAAAGATCTACAGAATATGGCATTTAAAACATTTTAAGACTTAGACTTTTCTCAACAGTGAGATGTGCTTGTTTCTCTCAGAACCAAATACTTGAGAGGTGTTGATAGACATTGAAAAAACTCATTAAGGAATTTGCCTTCAATGTGACAAGACTGGCCATCTGGCAAGAAACTGCTCTTTTCTGAACTGCTCAATGGTATGGTATATAATAAATTGGATGTGCAGGACCCACAGAAAAATGGCTGTGAAAATAATGTGAGACAGTCCATCAAGGCTATTGCTTCATGAAAACATCTGCCAGACATTCTGCAGGACACAGAAAAAAAGTGACTGACAAACTGCCAATACAGGCAAAAGAATCTTTCAAATTTCCTGTGTCATGGAAAAGTCTGCCAGAAACTATGGGCCTGTAGGCTGAAGATGAATGCCCCCAAGTTGGAAAAGAACTTTGGGTGACTGTCCAGGCAGTAAGATATCTCTGTCAATTCAAGAATTTTGGAAGTTGCTTACAATGCACTCCTGTTTACATAGGCAATATTATATTCTTCTGGGGTCTTCAATGGACTTGAAGACAGATAGTTATAGTTATAGTTTTCCTCAGTAATGATAAAAGATAAATTAGATATGAAACTTTCCAGATACGAATATACTAAATATTATAAATATAACTCTTGCTTTATAACTGTTTTGTTATATGTAATTTTACTATATTAAAATTAAAACCTTCCTTTTTAATTAGACAGAAAAGGCAGATGTCTTTCCGTATGTGTGTTGCTTTTATTGGTTGATGAATAAAGTTATGTTGGCCAATAACTTGGCAGGGTAAAGCTAGGTGGGAAATCTGAACAGAGATATATAGAGAAAGCAGAGTCAAAGAGATGCCATGTAGCTCCCAAAAGAGAACATCACTGAAAACTTACTGGTAGGTCATAGCCTCGTGGTAATATATAGATTAATAGAAATGGGTTAATTTATGATGTAAGAGTTATCTAGGAATATGCCTAAACTATTGGCCAAACAGTGTTGTAATTAATAGAGTTTCTGTGTGATTATTTGGGTTTGGGTGTCTGGGAAACAGAAAAGCATACTCCATTTACAATGGGTATTATGAATAGAATTAAGCTAATATATACAGACATCAGTAAAAATTTCAAACTAAAATAAAACCACATTATACATAGTGAGTAGAGTAGGATTCTGCCATTCACCAATTACAAAAGAAAAAAGGATTCTCAGACTTACAAGAGAAACATTTAATGTAAAAACTGAAGAAGGATATGTACAAGATGGCTACTCATAGATCATATACTTGAAAAACTAAAAGAAGTATTTAAGATGCTAAAAGAGAAAATAAACAATTAGGAAAGTTTGAAGCACATTGAAAAGAGACACAGGATCCAGCTAAGTAAGGTCCCAGGGGTCAAAGCTGAAAATTATTATTATAAACTAAATATCATATTTAAGTATAAACCAAAATGTAAAATAAATATTCTTGAGACAAGAGTAACAAAACTAATAATTGGATAAACAAATTAATGGTGAAATTGGACCTATTGTCCATGCAGATTTGCATGTAATTTGGAGAAAACTTCCCATGCAAAACTTTAAATCTTTAAATGTGAACTACACATAGTGAGTACTTATAATGGAAAATTAAAATTTATGGTGAAAGACACCAGCAAAGGATACCACACAAGGCAGCTGATTGACCCAAGTCATTAATCCACACTGGAGCAGGGTATCAACAATTAAGAGAGCTTCTTTCTCTTACAGAAGGCCTTAATTTGGTTCTAGCACACATATGAGGTAGCTTATAAAGGCCTGTAACTCCAGTCTCTGGAGACTGAATGGAATCTCTTGGTGTCAGTGAACACCAACACACATGTGGCAAATGCCTAAACAGATAACCCACACACATACATATATAAAAATTAAAATAAAAATACAATTTTGAAAGATTACACCACATTAATGCTGCATACATTGGTCTGCTGCAGTGAGACCTGCATTCTAATGCTATTTTCCCCACAAAAAAAAAAAGCCATAACCCCAGCTAAATCATGTTGGAAGCAGGGCTGGCTTTCTCTTCCTAGCTACCTGGCTAACTTAGCCCCAAAATAATCACACAGAAACTGTATTAATTAAATCACTGCTTGGCCCATTAGCTCTACCTTCCTATTGGCTAACTTTTACATCTTAATTTAACCCATTCCTAATCTCTGTATCATCATGAGGTAGTTGCCTACCAGCAAAGTTTCAGGAACATCTGTCTCCAGCAGTGGCTCCATGGTGTCTCCCTGACTCTGCCTTTCTCCTCCCATGCTATAAAGAAAAGCCAGTTTTCTTTATTCATTAACCAATAAAGTCAACACAGAGACAGAAGGACCTCCCACACCATTTCCCCTTTTCTGTTTAAACAAAAAGGAAGGCTTTAACTTTAACATAGTAAAATTGCATATAACAAAACAGGTATTGAACAAGAATTACAGTTACAATATTTATATCTACTTTTTATTTTATGATAACTAAGGAATAACAAAACTATAAATTTTTCAAGTCCATCAAAGACTCCAGAAGGATATATTAACTAAGTAAACAGGAAGTACATTGTAAGCAACTTCCAAAACTCTGTAATTAACAGAGACATCTCGCTGCCTAGACAGTCACCCAAAATTATTTTGTACCATTAGGGCATCCATTTTCAGCCTAAAGGCCCATAGTATCCAGCAGAGTTTTCCATGAGGAAGGAAATTTCATACAGTTATATGTATATTAGCAGTTTGGCAGTCATTTTCTTTTGTATCCTGCAGAAGGTCTGGCAGACTCTTTCATGAAGCAGGAACCCCAAAGAGTCACCTCACCTTTAAGTAAGTTGAGCAGTCATTTTTCTGTGGGTTATACATGTTCAGGAGTTCAGGCAGGAGCAGTTTTTTTGCTCTATAAGGAGCCTCTTTGATGCCCATCTTCCTCTTGAAGTAGACTGATGCTGCCAGAAGTATATGTGTCTCATTATCATGAAAAGTCCTAAGTTCTTAAAACATTTTAAATTTCATATTCTGAGGGTCTCTGAAAGATTTGAACCTGATAGAAGAAAAAGTGGGAAGTAGCCTGCAGCACGTGGGCACTGGTGACCAGTTCTTATGTAAAACCCCAAGGGCACAGACAATAAGAGCAACAATGAATAAATGGGACCTCCTGAAACTGAGAAGCTTCT
>PVIU01033157.1:0-12722 GCA_004026605.1 Ondatra zibethicus | reverse complement strand
TGTGGTTAGATTTATGTTGAGGTCTTTAATCCATTTGGACTTGAGTTTTGTGCAGGGTGACAGATAAGGGTCTAATTTCATTCTCCTACACGTTGACATCCAGTTATGCCAGCACCATTTGTTGAAGATGCTTTCATTCTTCCATTGTATAATTTTAGCCCCTTTGTCAAATATGAGGTGTTCATATGTTTGTGGATTTCAGTGGACAGCTCAGTTAGTGAATATGCAAAATGTAATTAAATTCATAAGACATTCCAAGCCTAAAATTTAATATGTATCAATAATCTTTCAGCAAAAAAACCTATTCTTTTAATAAAAGTATTTTCCTAGGGAGGGTTTTAATTTGTTATTCAACTTTTTCTTTTATTGAAAATATATTTTTTCATAAAATATAATCTGATTACTGCATCCCCTCTCCAGCTCCAGCTCCTCCCAGTTCCTCTCCACTTCTTTTGTCATTTAGAGTCACACACTCTCTATTTCCCCTTAGAAAACATACACGCCCAGCATGGCCCTTGTGAAGTGAGTTCCAGGACAGCCAGGACTGTTTCACAGAGGTAATCCTGGATCAAACAAAACAAAAAAGAAAAGAAAGAAAACAAGCATCAAAGGCACTGATTCTCAGCCTTCCTGATACTGTGACCTGTTAATACAGTTCCTCAGTTTGTAATCCCCAACCATAAAATTATCTTTGTTGCTACTTCATAACTGTTCTCTGCTACTACTAAGAATTGTAATATAAATATATTTTGAAGATAGAGGTTTGGCAAAGGGGTCACAATTCACAGGTTGAAAAATGCTGATCTAAAGAATAATAACAATAAAAGAAAAGTGTCAGAATAAAATAAAACAAAGACAGAATCAAAGAGACAAAGAAAAGCATGAGGAACACATATGAACACAGAGACACATTCTTTTGCACACATAGGATATCCACATCACGAAACTGATGGCCATAATATATGTGTAAAGGACTTACGAGGAAAAAACTGTTTTGAAACAGAGACCCTCCAAAGATGCCTCTGAGATCACTTAGTTTTGCTCATCTACTGATGGCAGTGGGGCCTACCCTTAAGAGTGGTTTGCTTCCCTAGAGAGACTCCCTTGTAGAAAACTAATATTTCCTTTTCAAAATCTATCAGTTGAACTACTTTTTGGCTCAGAGATGGGTTGTATGCCTCCTTCTCTCAGCTCTAGGATGCCATATGGTTTATCCCTTCTGAGAACTGCTACAATCTCTATGAACTCATTTGTGTGTTATTCCTAAATACATGTATTTACAAGTCCTTTCTTCCTTACACTCTTTCTGCTGTCTCTTCTGAAGGATTCCCTGAGCCCTGAGGGCAGGGATATGATGGAGACATCCTGTTTTGTCTGAGTATTTCAGGTTCTCTCACTCTGTATGGTTTTTGCTCTGGATCTCAGTATTTGTTCCCATCTTCTAAGGGTGGAAGTTTCTCTGATAGTGGTTGAGCAAGGTACTGATATTTTAGCACAATATTATTAGGAGGCATATTGCTAAGTTCCTTTAGTATAACAATAATATTTGATTGTCTTCTAGGTCCCTGGCCTATCTAGTCACAGTGTTTTGGCCATGCAAACAGTATTGGATATAAGTTCCATCATATGCAGTGTGGCTTAAACCACACCAGATCTGGGATAGCTACTCCCACAGTCTTAAACCTGCTTAACTTGGAGGCAAGTCAGTATTGTAAATCAAAGGAATTCTGTTTGGGCTGGTGTTTACTTTTCTCTTTTGGTAGGTTAAAGAGTACCTTCCTGTGCAAAAGACACTAATAACTAATACTTCCTGGAGAAGGCTCTATGAACTCATTAGCTTGACTTCCATAGGTTCAGTGAGCTGTGGAGGTGTTATCTTCAGCAGTGAGGCCTTATAGTTATGGAGAACAATCTATAGTCTTAGTAACAACATATTTGTTTGGAGGTTCCCATGGGGCCCCTGTTGCAGACAGCTCAATCAACTATAATCAACGCCTGACATTTGGTTTCATTGGGTGACAAGAAATGTCCAGTTGGGGATAATTCCCCCATTATTTGGTGATTTCATTTAGACTGCTTTCAAATATGTGTGTATTTTAGGAAGCTGTTACTTTGTTAGTTTTCCATACTGTCCCTCAAATGGCCATAATTTTCACCATTTCACACCCGATTCCCTTGCTTCCCTCCTACTTTCCTCGTGCCTCCACTTGATCATTTTTCCAGCCAACCATGCCCCCATCCATCCATAACTATCTTTTCTATTTTGATTTCCTAAAGAAAGCTATCTGTCCTTGCCTTTGCTCTATATTTAACTTTTGTGGTTCTATAGATTGTAGCTTAGATATCATTGACTTAAGAACTACTATCCATATAGAAGGGAACACACACCATATTTGTCTTTCTGTGCCTTGGGTTAGCTTAATCATGATGATTTTTAACCTAGCTACATGCATTTACTTATACATTTAATTTGTTGTCTTCTTGGTTTTTATTTTTTTATTTTAAATTTTTTATTCATTTTACGTACCAAACACAGTTCTCCCTTCTTCCCCTCCTCCCACTCCTCCCTACCTCGCCCACACCACCCCTCATCTACTCCTCAGAAAGAATAGGGCCTTCCATGGGTGGGGTCAAGATCATGACAGGGAAACCCACAGGTACAGCTTACCTAAGATAGTGGAAGCGCGCAGACTCTAGACTGACAGATGGGGAGCATATGGAACACTACTAGGCCCTCTGAATATGGATGCAAGCGTGTGGAATCTCGGGCAGTAGGAACAGGATCTTTCCCTAGTTCAATTTTTAATGTCTGAGTTAGTGTGTGAATGTACCACATTTTCATTATCCATTTTTTTTTTTTTGGTGAGGACCATCTAGTCATCAATTCTATTCCTTTGATTAATAGCAGCCTGTTTTTGTTTTAGTACCACACATTTTGTTATTAATATAGTTCTGCAGCAAACTTTGAGATCAGAGATGTTGAGGCCAACAGCAGTTCTTTTATTATTTGGAAGTGTTTTGACATTTTCAATTTTTCTGTATTTCCATATGAAACTGAAAATTGTCCATATAATATCTGCAATTGTGTTGAAATTCTGATTGAGATTGTATTGAATATGTAGATTGATTTTGGTAGGATGTCCCTCTTAAAATATCAATATTACCTATTCATGTACATGTGTCATTTTTAATGTTGATTTTTTTCCAGTTCTTTGTATATTCTAGAAATGACTTCTTGTCTGAAATAGAACTGACAAAAAGCTTTCTGCCACTCTATAGCTCTCTGTTCACCTGGTGTATGTGTCCATTGGTTGTATGGAGCTTATAAATTCTATGTAATGGTGTCAATCATTAAAACTGTATACTATGCTGTTAGGGTTCTATTCAGAAGGTTTTTCTACTAGAAGGATCTTGAAGTATTTATCTCAGCATCTTAGGCTTTAAATTCAGATCTTTGTTCTACTTTAAAGTTGTGCTGGTTGAGAAATAATAATCCAGTTCAATTCTTCTAAAGTGAGGATATAGTTTTCCATCTCTGTTTGTTATTGACTAAGATGAAGTGCTGAATCAGTTCATCAACTAATGCATTTTAATTATTTTTTGCCTAATATGAGACATTTGTTGAAAACTGAGTGATGTCAAGGAAATCACCAACTTCCTTTTACCTTCAAGGAGCTCCCAGATATGTTCACACATATGACTCCAAAATTGGGCATAGTGTCACATGTATTAATTCTCAAACGTAATGGGGCTTTTAGCAAACAAAAGCACTCAAAGTTGAATATTATTGGAAAATCTTGTGCTAAATGATTATAAACAAATAATCAATAGCCATTCTCAATATTCCCATCCTTTACTTCATGTGTGTGACTTAGTCAAATAACTTGTAATCATTTTGCCTATCCAATTGAATGAAAGAGTTCTAATTTGTTACCAACTGTGTGTGTTGACGGTGATTGTTACCTTGAACGTTTCTAGAATTGCCTAAGAAACATACCTTTGGGCAATCTGTGCTGTTCTAGATTTCATTGAGATGTGAAGACCTACCCCAAATACTGGCAGCAGAATTCCAATGAGCTGGTTCCCTGACTGAATTAAAAGGAGAGAACAAGTAGAGTTCTAGAACACACAATAGTCTTCTCCCTGACTGTAGATGCAATGTGAACAGCTGCCTCCTCTTCCCAGCTGTGAAAGAATATATCACCAAAATTTATAATAAAATAAGTGCTTCCTCCGTTAAGTTGATTTTTTTTCTGGAATTTGATCACAGAAATAAAAAAATGACCAATAAAACAATCGCTTAAGTATTAGCCTAAGGGGGAAAAGGTTTCAAATAAAACCAACAGTATAAATGAGCTTGTAAATGTAACTGTAAGTTTTGTCTAGAATCTGATATATGCTCTGAAGCTTCATATATTGAAGGATTAGTTTTTAATTGGCAAGCTTTGGGGAGTGGCTAGATCATGAGAGCTCTGACATAATAGATGCTATAGTCCCTTAGGATTTATAAGATGATGACCTTCTGAATATGGGGTGTGGTTGGAGGAAGTAGATCAGTGTGGACTTAGCCTAGAAGCTATATATTGAACTCAACTATGCCTTGACTTACTCTTTCCTAGCTGTCATGAGGCAAATAGCATTCTAGAACAGAACACTTGTGCCATATGTTTCTGCCTTACCAGCTAACAATACCAGATATGTGGATCATATACCCCTCTAGTTCTTTTACATTGGGCATATTGTTATAGCATCAAAAGCTAACACAATATTTTGTAGGGTAGATTTTTAGGGGTTTTATTCTATAAAAGGCACTTTCACAAAAGTAGGTCATACCTTTAAGAAAATTAAGATTCTTCCTTTTACATAATGTACGCTGACAAGACAAATGAAATTTTACCTGAAAGTTATAAGAATAAATATATAACCTTTTACATAAAATAGAGTAATACATGTAGTTAGTGAAGCAGACAGCAGACACTTAATCAGGAAATACAATAAACTTCCCTGCATGTTCTAATAGGTGCTTTGGAGGGGAAAAGGGAAACAAACACAAAGCAGATTCAGCTGAGTGATTTCTTATTGAACCAGTTTGTTTTTGATGCCAAACTTACTTAGAAAATCACTCTCTCTTTCGGCAGTTATTCAGCAGCTAGAGAATGCCCCTTAATTATGCCATCAGTGCTTACGTACTTAGTTTCATAGTCAGTCAAAAGATGTCACAATGCTAGAATTTATTTCCATGCACAAACACTTTCTGTGCCCAATTACATAGTGAAATCTAGGTAATGCCCACTTGTCTGTTATTTACAACCTTTTCCATTGTTATCTTGCTGTTTGCAATTTGGGAGTTTGACACCCTGGTTTGCCTTGACTCTTAGGTACTAAGGTACAATAAACTCTCCCAACAGTTGAAGGATAAGTTGAAGAAATTCAGTTGAATTTCTATGTACCCATTTTATTGTCATGATTATTTAAATTTTAGTGTGAATACAACAGTTGTCATTTATTCTTTTTTTCAGATGAACCACTGGTTGCATTTTCATAATGGTAAGCCATTTCCTAGTTTCAGTTTCTTTTCATAATATGCCTACTACATAGGTTTTACTGTAAACAGCTGTTGAAGCCTTAGAGTTCTTACTTTCCCTGGAGCCTTGCATTATAGAAATTTGAATTTTCATTGAAACTTATGCTATAGGTTGTAGAAATATATTGAACAGCTATAAAAACATAATGAGTATACTCATGACCTTGATCCTCTGTGAAAATTTTGGCATAGTATGGTGTATTCTCATACAGTTAGAGAAGGTAACTGAATGCTTGTTTTTGACATAGAAAACAAATATAATAATTTTATTTAATATATATTTGTGATCTGAATGGCATATATTTTCTACCTGCTCCTAAATCCTATACACTGAAATCCTAACTCCTAATGTAACAGAATTAGGAGGAGCAGGGCTTGGTCTGTAATATATGCATTCGGCTTGTGGATCTTTTACTAAAGAGTCATCAAATAGTTTTCTACACATCCCTACCATGTGCTAACAATAAAGGGCCAACAGTGGTAAGCAAATGGAATAAAGTTATAATCAATTTCCATGATCTTGTGCTCCTTCCTTCTTCGGTTGTACTGTGGACTTAAGGTGATTATTTCTTGTCAATTAAAGAAAAAGATATTCTTTTAAAGATGCATTGCCCTTGCATGTAGGAGTAAGAACAAAAGAATTTCCCAGTAGAGTGAAGCCATGTGGCACCCTGTTCCTAGGTCATCAGCCTGCAGAACTATAAGAAACAGATTCTGTCATTTAGACGTTTCCCAGTCTTTTTGAATGCAGCTTTTTTTTTCATACATTGTTTTGTTTTATTTTTTCCATTCAAGAACATAATTAAAGAAATAAAATTTTTTTTTCCTTTCTTCCCCTTCTCCCGGTCCCCTCCCACTACCCCCCCACCCCTCCTCCCTCCCCCTTCTTCCTTGAAAGAGGGCATGGCAGTGAAATTCTACTGTGACTGAAAGCCTTTTCTGAGCCAGTGAGTTCTGTATACCTAGTCAAATACCAGCCATCAGAAGGTAGCAGAGTTGCAGACTTACCTTGACAGGTAGTTGCTTTTCCTTTGACTTCTCCAGTAACAGTAAATACACTTAAAAGATTTGCATTTTCTGAGCAGCATTATTCTGCCTCAGTTTCTTAATCCTACCCTGTAGGTTTGTCAGTATCGCTTTTATCTACTCTTTTAGCCTAAATTAAATCCAAGCAAACATGTATTGTTCTCTAGGAATACTATAAGCCACAAAGCAAAGTCCTATGAACAGATAAGATATTCCTAAAGGTAATATTAAAGTACAAATGTGACTGAAACCCTGCATTCTGTAACAGAATTAGATGATTAAATAGAACAAACTCCTAGGGAGTGGGGAAAGAAGGAAATCCAACTAAGATGTCTTCTCTCATCAATCCAGGTGAAGTATCCACCTACACATGTTATTCTTAAGGTCTCTTTCTGATTCATGACGGCTATCATTCTCAACAGTTTTGCTTCTGAGTTTACTCAGGAAGCAAGATCTTCTGCTATAGAAGCAGAGAAACCTGTAAACTAAATATCAAGCCTTGTTTCTATGCAATACTTTTTTTCCCACCTGACATGATAGTTTCTTGAGAGTTGTGATAACAACTGAAAGCAGCATCTATAGTTCTGATTCTTCTATTGCTACCACCATTTCTCTCAGGAACCAGAATGCCACGTGTAAAATCCAGGTACTAGATAGTGGAACTGTGGCTAGTATTTCCCTTCAGGTGTGCTCACACAGAAGGAGCATGCTTACACTCATTTCTCTGTGTCTAAATTGTGGACCAAGATAACTGAACATTAAGAACAAATATTGTTTTTCCACTGGTCTTGCCTTTTTAAATGACTGGCAAGAGAAATTGGCTTCTAGGACTACCCTTATCTCCTAAGAACTATGACATAGGTGTTCATATTCTGATCTGACTTAGTTTCTGCACTTCCATTTTTTCCTTACTTGTTAATAAACATGAACCATTAATCCAGATTGTAACCATTTACTCTAGATCCCAAATCATTTATTAAAAATAAGCTAGAACTCCATTTGTTGTCTTATTGCTCTAGCTAGTACTTCAAGAACTGTACTGAATATATATGGAGAGAGTGGACAATCTTGTCTTGTTCCTGATTTCAGTGGGATTGCTGTGAGTTTCTCTCCATTTAGTTCAATGTTGGCTGTTAGCTTGCTGTATATTGCTTTTAATATGTTTAGGTATGTTCCTTGTATCCCTGTTCTCTCCAAGACCTTTATCATCAAGGGATGTTGTATTTTGTCAAAGGCTTTTTCAGCATCTAATGAAATGATCATATGGTTTTTAATTTTTAGTTTGTTTATATGGTGGATTACATTGACAGATTTTCATATGTTGAACCATCCCTGTATCTCTGGGATGAAGCTGACTTGATCATGGTAGATGATTTTTCTGATGAGTTCTTGGATTCTATTTGCCAGTATTTTCTTGAGTATTTTTGCATCAATGTTCATGAGTGAGATTGATCTGTAATTCTCTTTCTTAGTAATGTCCTATGTGGTTTGGTTATCAGGAAGATCAAGGGGAAAATAATTGAAAAAGAAGAAGTCAAACTCTCATTATTTGCTGATGATATGATAGTTTACATATGCAACCCCAAAAATTCTACCGACAAACTTCTACAACTCCTAAACACTTTCAATAATATAGTAGGATACAGGATTTACTCAAAAAAAATTAGTAGCCCTCCTTTACACAGATTATAAATGGGCTGAGAAAGAAAACAGAGAAACATCACGGTTCACATAATCACAAATAGCATAATTTGTAAGTAATTTGGAGTAACTCTAACCAAACAAATGAAAGACCTATATGACAAGGACTTTGAATTTTTGAAGAAAGAAATTGAAAAAGATAATACATGCAGAGGAGATAGGTCTTAGTGTCATTGTTGATGGCTTCTCATTCTGCCCTCATTGGCAGCCACATTTAGAGAGTCCAGCTTGATCATATGCTCATTCAGTCCCGGTCCAGCTGGATTTGGTGAGCTCCCATTAGATCAGGCACACTGTCTCAGTGGGTGGACCAGCCCCTCGCGGTCCTAACTTCTTTGCTCATCTTCTCCCGCCTTCTGCTCTTCGACTGTATTATCTTTTTGGGAACCCAGTCGATTCAGATGCACAACTTCCTAGGACGGGATGGAGGGGGGAGGGCCTTGGACTTCCCACAGGGCTGGGCACCATGCCCTCTTTTAAGGAAGCAGCGGGAGGGGGGGAGAGGGAGGGGACTGGGAGAAGGGGAGGAAATGTAAATTCTTTTTTTTTGAAGGGAAAAAATAAAAGAATATGGGGGAAAAAAAGAAAGAAATTGAAGAAGACACCAGAAAATGGAAATATCTTCCATGATCTTGGGTAGGCAGAATTAACATAGTAAAAATGACAATCTTACCAAAAGCAATCTACAGATTCAATGCAAGGCACATCAAAATCCCAGCAAAATTCTTCACAGACCTTGAAAGAACAGTATTCAACTTAATATGAAAAAGCAAAAAACCAAGGATAACCAAAACAATCCTGTTCAATAAAGGAACTTCTGGAGGACTCACAGTTCCTGACTTCAAACTCTACTACAGAGCTACAGTACTGAAAACAGCCTGGTATTGGCATAAAAATAAGAAGGAGGACCAATGGAAGCAAATTGAAGACCCAGATATTAATCCACATACCTACAAACACCTGATTTTTATAAAGAAGCAAAAAATATAAAATGAAATAAAGAAAGCATATTTAACAAGTGGTGCTGGCATAACTGGATATCAACATGTAGAAAAATGAAAATAGATCCATGTCTATCACCATACACAAAACTCAAGCCCAAATGGATCAAAGACCTCAACATAAAGCCAGCTACACTGAACCATGTAGAAGAGAAAGTGGGAAGTAAGCTTGAACACATTGGCACAGGGAACCACTTCCTAAATATAACCCCAGCAGCACAGACACTATGAGAAACAATTAGTAAATGGGACCTCCTGAAACTGAAAAGCTTCTGCAAGGCAAAGGACATGGTCAGGAAGACAAAATGACAGCCTACAAAATGGGAAAAGATCTTCACTAACCCCATATCTGATCTCTAAAATATAGAAAGAACACAAAAAACTGATAATCAAAATAACAAATAATACAATAAAAATAAAGGGAGTATAGACCTAAACAGAGAACTCTCAACAGAGGAACCAAAATGGCCGAAAGACTCCTAAGGAAATTCTCAACATCCTTAATCATCAAAGAAATGAAAATTATAACTACTCTGAGCTTCCATCTTCCACCTGTAAGAATGGCCAAGATCAAAAATACTGATGACAACTTATGCTGGAGAGGTTGTGGGGAAAAGGGAACACTCTCACATTGCAAACTGGTACAGCCTTTTAGGATATCAGTATAGCAATTTCTCAGAAAATAGGAAACAACCTTCCTCAAGATCCAACAATATCACTTTTGGATATATACCCAAAGGATGCTCAATCGTACCACAAGGACATGTGCTCAACTATATTCATAGCAGCTTTGTTTGTCATAGCCAGAACCTGGAAACAACCTAAGTACCCCTCGACTGAAGAAAATATGCTACATTTACACAATGGAGTAATACACAGCATAAAAAAATAATAAACATCTTGAAATTTGCAGGCAAATGGATGGATCTAGAAAACATTATATTGAGTGAGGTAACCTAGACCCAGAAAGACAAATATGATATGCACTCACTCATAAGTGGATTTTAGACATAGAGCAAAGAAAACCAGCCTATAATTCACAATATCAGAGACCCTAGACAACAAGAAGACCCTAAGAGAGACATACACAGATCTAATCTACATGGGAAGTAAAAAAATGACAAGATCTCCTGAGAAAATTGGGACCATGGGAGAAGGTTGGAGGGAAGTAGTGAGGAAAGGGAGCAGAGAAAAATGTATATGTTAATAAAATCAATAAAAATGCAATAAAAGAAATAAGCTAGAAAATGAGTAAATATAAAACACTGCCATAAATTCTACTCATGCTACATTGATTCTCTTTTCCTAACTGAGAAAGACTACTAGTGTTCAGAACAAAGGAATATGTGAAATTCCTCTACATTCACCAAGGTTCAGGCTATTGAACACACAGCATATAAAACTATAAAGGTTTGAGTGTGAAATGTACCTGGTAAGCAGAAATAAAGTAAATAAAGTTTTCAATCTAAGTTAAACTTAGTGAAATCATTAGTTCATGAAGCTTACATATAAGACCATTTGTGACTCAAAGGAAACTTTATTTATAGAATGGCCCCTAGGCAATTTCAAGTAGCCAAATATTAAAGTTTCCCACTATAATTAATTGTTCACTTAATACATACTCCTTGAGAGAGGCAAGGCCTCATAATATCTATGACTTTCACCAGGCATGGTTGCACAAACCTTTAATCTCTGCATTCAGGAGGCAGAGGTAGGCAGATCTCCATCAGTTCAAGACCAGCTTGATCTGCAATGCAAGTTCTGGATTGGTGAGAAAACATGTATCAAAAAACCAAAGAAAGAAAAAACAAACAAAAAAATTCAGGACCTTCTTCTTTATTCCATGACAGAATATTGTCTTGATCTCATGAGAGTCTCTTACAGGTCATCATAGATGTTCTGTATCAAGCAAGCAATGATCATATCTGTGGAGGTAAGACCACAATACATGTTATGATCATAAAATGTATGGATTTTTTATTTGAAATTTTATGCCTTCCTGTGTTGTAATAATAACTGTAATTCCTGAGAAGTGGGTGTAAGATCAGAATGTGAATGGCTACATCATAGTTCCTAGAATATGATTTGTTAATGGCCAAGACTGCTGCTCCTAGATGTTTTGATTATGATGCAGACTGTAATTGTAACTTCACATTCTTTGCTTATAGAATCACTTGAAGCTTTACTACAATACTATCCATCTTGAACCATGTCAGAATACAGAAACCTCACATTGCTCTTACACTGCATTTCAGTTTTTAAAAAAAGTACATGCAGTGAAAGTGAACATGATTGCAAATGCAGTGCATATAAAACATTTCGTTTGCATTTACCTGCCTATTTCAGGTATTAAAATAGATATTAGACTTCCTTAGATTTCTGTAATTACTAGATCTAAGCATTCTTTCCTTGAAGGAGTCATAAGAGAATTTTAGAGGACATGCCCCGACTTCTAAGTAGCACACAAATCTTAAAACACCCATTTGAGGTTTCCATGCAAATTATGACTTAAAGTTTCTTGAAACAGTGTAATAAAAGATTTACTGAAAACTTTATTTTAATATATAAATATCTACAAGTTATCAAGCTGGTGCTCAATAATTTCCAGACACACACATGAAAAATAAAAACAACAAACATTTTGAAAAGTACTAAGTTAAGTCACACATCACAGACAGATGCTAAGCATTTAATGCGTCAGCTTCTCACTCAGAACTGTGGAATCTTTCCATGATGAATTTCTGTTTGTCACTAGAACAGAAATAAAATAAAATAAAATGAAGTTAAAATAAATTAAATTAAACTGAAATTGAGAATAACGTTTCCATCAGAATGGTAAAGCAGTCCAGCCTACATTCAGACAGCAGAAGAAGGAATGGAGACTATCCACAAACCCAGAGCCTGAGAAACACAAGCAGCACACTGTAAAGTCATTTATGGTGATGACAAACAGTGCTGTGCAACTCAATATGCCTTGGGTGTTTGCTGTGTGAGATCACAGACAGGAATTTAAATTTACTCTGAATCATAGATGGCCGCCAATGGTTACATTCTTTTTATGTAGAGAATGGTTAACAATAAAGTTCATGAGTGGAAAAAGGGCCAAACACTTTTGTCTTTAAGTGTTAGAGGGACAAAAGAAAGAAACTGAAATTCAAAATACTTTTCTCATGTCAGCTTTGAGTCTTGTTTCACAAGCAGTAATCTCTGTTTCTTTTGTTCCTTCATGGCTCTTCCCTGAGACAATTTCTTTCAGAAACCTAGATAGGCAAGGAGGGAAGACAAAGAGGAAGTGAACACCAAAATGCCAGCAAGTTATGCTTAGTCTTCACTTTGTGAGGAGGGAAGTCTCCTCTGACAGCTGTCCATCATGTGTGAGGAGGAAAATCTCCTCTGACAGCTGTCCATCA
>PVIU01033156.1:0-12621 GCA_004026605.1 Ondatra zibethicus | reverse complement strand
GGTCTATATCTCATAATTACTAGTATTAAATGACAAAGGTGCTTAGTATCCAAAATTGAGACATGGGCAGGATTATGCTCCTTCTAAAATCTCCAGGGAGAATCTTCTTAACTTTTGATATTTACCTACAATCCTTAGGGATCGGGGCTTACCTTAATAACCTTACTTAATGTTCATTACCTTTGCCAAGATCATATTTGGCAATAAGGCCAAATTCTGAGGTATGAATTCAACATAACTCTTTTTTAATGTAGCTTTAACCATAACCCCTGGGGTGAGTCAGGGACCTCCGAGGTAGTAGGCCCAAGTCAGTGACATCTATGGGACCAGGCCTGAGCCAGCAACCTCCTTCAGAGAAGGCCTAAGGCAGTGGCCTCCACAGGAGCAGGTACAAGGGAGCCAGCCACTGCTGAAGGAGCAGGCCAAGCCAGAGACCTCTGTGGGACGAGACGTGAATCAGTGAACTCTGAGGAAGTAGGCCTGAGTCAGCAACCTCTGCCAGAACAGGCCCAGGGCAGCAACCTCTATGGGAGCAGCCCCAAGCAAGCAACCTCCATGGGAGCAGGCTCGAACAACCCCCAGTAATTCAGAGCAACCCCTGGGAGCACTGAGCGACTTCCAAGAATGCTGAGTAACCTCCAGGGTGACTGGAACCGTGGCCCTGACTACACTATGAGGAGCAACTATCTGAGCCTTGGATCCACTGGGACCTGGAAGATTGATCATCAGAGACACAGCCCCAACTACACCAATCAAAGGGAGAGATGGGTAGACAAGGTAAGAACACATTCAATACCACAAAGAGCAACTCAACACTAGTAAAAACTAGTGGCCCTACAACAGCAAGACTTGAACAGCCAAATATAGATGAAACAGAAGAAAATGACCTAAAAAATAACTTTAGGAGAAAGTTTGAGGCCCTTAAAGAGGAAATGAAAAATTCCATCAAAGAATTGGAGGAAAAGACAAACAAAAAATTGGAAGAAACCAACAAATCACTTAAAGAAAACCAAGAAAAAGCAACTGAACAGATGAAAGAAACTATTCAAGACTTGAAAAACAAAATAGAGACAATAAAGAAAACACAAACCAATTATAGAAACGGAAATTATGAGAAAATGATCAGGAACCACAAATGTAAACATAAACAGAAGAATGCAAGAGATGGAAGAGAGAATCTCAAGTGCTGAAGATACAATAGAGGAAATAGACTCAAAGAAAACATAAAATCTAATAAAAACTTAACTCAAAATATCCAAGAAATAGGGGACACTATGAAAAGACCAAACCTAAGATTAACAGGGATAGAAGAAGGAGAAGTACAACACAAAAGCACAGAAAATATATACAACAAAAACATAGAAGAAAACTTTCCCAACTTAAAAAAAAGATATGCATATGAAGATACAAGAAGTTTACAGAACACCAAATAGACAGGACCAAAAAAAAAAAAAAACCAGTCTCAGCCAGCACTCACAGCACTCAAGAGGCAGAGGCCGGCATATCTCTGTAAGTTTGAGGCCAGCCTGGTCTACAAGAGCTAGTTCCAGGACAGGCACCAAAGCTACAGAGAAACCTTGTCTAGAAAAAAACAAAAACAACAACCACAACAAAAAACAATCTCCTTGCATATAATAATCAAATCACTAAACATACAGAATAAAGAAAGAATATTAAGTGCTGCAAAGGAAAAATCCAAGTAGCAAAATACTAGAAGGAAAACTCCAACCCAAGGAATTTGGCTACCTTCACAAAAACACAGATGATAGATGATCTTACAGCAGCAAATCCCAAAGAAGGGAAAAACACACACAATAACATCACCAACAATGAAAACTAAAATAATGGGAGTTAGCAATCACTGATCATTAATATCCCTTAATAGAAATGGACTCAACTCACCTATAAAAACACATGGGCTAACAGATTGGATACAAAAACAGAATCCATCCTTCTGCTGCATACAAGAAACACACCTCAACCTCAAAGACAGACATCACCTCAGAGTAAAGGACTGGGAAAATTTTTTTCATCAAATGGACCTAAAAAAACAAGCTGGTGTAGCTATTCTAATATCTAAAAGAATAGACTTCAAACTAAAATCAATCAAAAGAGACAAAGAAGAACATTTTATATTAGGTCACAGGAAAAAGCCCAACAAGAAGAAGTCTCAATACTTACCAATAACTTCTACCAGGTACCACATCATAGATTGTTTGCAAAGAAGGTCACAATCTCAACAGTTTTCCCCATATTTATAATCATTTCCCTTTGTAAAAGACTTTGCTGGTCTTCTCATTCATAACGAGTCTATTTCCACCTCCTCTGGAATTTTGCATTGATCAATAATATCCAGTGGAGATGACATCATAAAAGTGCTAAGTCTAAGCCCTAGTGTTCCTTGTACCTTTCACTCTGTCTTAATGTCCTCAGGTCCTTTCATGAATCAATCTGAGATGGGCTACTGCAAAGGTGAATGGATGAGGCCTGGGCCCAGTAACAACTAACACGGTTTGCTGAGCATGTGAGTGAGGCCATCTTAGCCCATGCAGCCTCACTGAACCCTCTGCATGCTAGTACTACAGTGGCATGTGCAACCTCAGACAAGGTCAGTAGAAATCACCAGAGGAGCCCAGCCAAATGATGCTCTGTAGCATCAAGAACAAATAAAATGGTTGCTTCATGTTATTTTTTATTAAAGATTTATTTAACTTTATGTTATGCACATTGGTGTGAAGGTAATCAGATTCCTGGAACTGAAGTCACAGACAGTTGGGAGTTGCCATGTGGGTACTGGGAACTGAACTCGGGTCCTCTAGGAAGAGAAGCCAGTGCTCTTAACCACTGAGCCTTGTCTCCAGCCCCCATATTATTAAATTGCATGCAGCTTTCTTATCCAATGAGAAATAATTGGTACAGTAGAGCTGGTATCAGAAGGTGGGCCTGATTTTTAGTAGCAGAGATTGCACCTCTTTATACAGGCCAGGCAAGTGTTCTGCCACTGAACTATATATCCCCAGCCCTGAAGCTTGAGCCTTACGTTGCTTACAATCTGCTACCTCAACTAAATCACCTCATTCTAATAGCTTCCCCTTGCTTCTTTATAAAATGTGACTTTTTTACTTAATTCTGTCACCAATTAATCCAGTTTCAGGTTTTTGGTTTCAAAGAGTCATTATCAGTTAGAGGAATTTATCAACTCAAATAACTGAGTAATTCAGAGCTTGGTCTTGCCTTAAGGATAACTATTCAACGGTTCAAATAAAGATCGCATTGTCCCTAGCTCCCATCACCTCTTTCTGGTTCCCTCTGTGCCCTGGCTTCATCCTTAAACAGGATCTTCCAACGCGGAACCTGGCCTGCATTCAAGGCTCAATTCACCCAGACTTATAAGACCAAGGGGAAGTTTGGCTCTCATCCAGACCAACTAGAAATATGGTCTGCCTGGCAAAGAAGGATTTTCCTATGGTCAAGTTGGATATGTGTCCAGGTGTGCCAGTGAGGTAGAAGGGTCAAGGGTAAAGCTGGGAGGAAGAAAGGCTTAGACAATGAGGCTACCTAGGGAGAGCCATGCAAAGAAGTCAGGGGTACAGTTTTAAGAGCAAATGGAAGCTATAGCGACTGTTTTGTAACACTATGATAGTATACTTGACCTAGCAACTCCAGAGAAGAAAGGTTTATTTTGGCTTCTAGTTTCAGAGGGTCTTAGTCCATCATGGCAAGGAAGCATGGCAGAAAGCCTTAGTTATGGTGGCAGGAGCTTGTTGCTGAGGCCGTCCACATGCTATATATACCCCTGGTGACCTACGCAACTCCACACCACACTTGCTTAGTGTGCCATGGCCCCTTGCCAGAACACCACTGGCTAGAGACCAAGCATTACACACAGGAGTCCCTGTGGGACTTTTTCAGATAGAAACCACAACAGAAGCCAGAGAGCTAGAAAGTAACAATTTTTGATTCTTAGAAATCTAATTTTCCACTTCCTGCTCTGTTAGCTGAGGAATGGTGAGGGCAGAGCCATGAGGACAGCTGTTGAGACTCTGAATAGTACACACAATGGGGAAACATCACCAGCCTGCAGCCCCCAGGACCTGAAAAATATCGAGATTTTTCTGAATGGCCCAAATGTAAGAGGACACAATGTGCTTGTGCTCACAAATAAGCACTATGGCAACAAGGAATGGTAAATATGCAGGGTTGTCTCCTGAGACCTGTTTCCCACCCAGAAAGCTGGGAGTGCATGTAATTAGTAGCCTGGTGAACTGTGCTATCCACAGGGTCAAGCCTCGCCTGAATTCCCCAGACTTTTAAGTTTGTTTATCCCAGACTCTACATCCCTAGACCTTTATCTTGAAAGTTGTTTCTCAGTCCATAAACCCACCCTCATGGGAGATGTCACTTGTACTTTACAACAGCCTATGTGGCTTCTGTGCTATCTGTAGGGTCAGGCCACTCCTGGCTCCCACAGACTCTCCTGTTTGTCTCAGTCATTCTCGATAGACTCTTACCTTAAGCAATGTTTCTGAGTCAACAAAACCCATCTTTATGGAAGAGGCCACCTGTCCTTTTATAAAGAGTTTCAATGTAAACACGTCTTAAACTTGATTGTACACACGGGATGGAGTTAATTATCATCAGGAAACTTATTTCCAAAATCGTGCTGTGTTTAAATATGCCTAAATTACACTACCCAGAGTCAGACTCTAGAAGTTTGACCCAACATCAGCTAAGTCATGTTGAACTAGATTTTCTTCTTGCCTCTGACAGATTATTATTATGCCGGCCCTGAAGTTTGCAAAAACCCAGCCACAGACGAAACTAAGATAGATGCAGTCCAAAGGGTTAGTTTCTGAAAGGGGCAGGATGATTCCACTGAGAGCCATTTGGGTCTAGATAGTTAATGGTTCCTGAAACAAGGCCTTAGCTCTAGAAAAGACAGAGAATTTATTTTCACTACTGCTCAAACCCAGACCCTTGTTCATCTTCTAAATTGGTTGGTGGGCATTTATTTTAACTGAGTACCAATTGATAGAAAATGAAAGAACTCCTTCAGAAGGCTTTCTATCACAACCTGCCTCTTCTGCCAACATTTCTGAATACCCTAACTGATTTCAATTACTCTAATCCATAACTAGTTCCTAGAGAGATCCTGAGACACTATTTACAGCCTTTCCTTTGCTATGAATAAGCCATATGTTACAAGTGTGGCCCCAGTACTGTTTTGTGCATAAATACTCAAAATACCAAGCAAATGCATTAGTTACCCACAAGCTCCTTTTGCTACCATAGGGAATGCAGATCCACAGGAAGTCATCCCACGGTAGCCAAAAGGTGCAAAAATGCATCCCCCTTCTCTTCGCTCCAATAAACAAATAAAAAAAAATCAATAACTCCACAGAGTAGAATCTTCAGTGGGAGAGTCCTGGTTCATTCCATCTCCTTAGATGTAACCTAGCTGCAGGAAAAAAAAAAAAAAAAAAACACTTTTGCTCTACTATCAATTCTAAGCTGTGATATGGAAGCAAGGTCTTCTGACTTGATCATCTCCGGATGTTTTGTAGCAGGATAAGGCTGACTTTGGCCAATCAGGAGAAATTGAAAAAGAAAACTATCTAGGTGCTTTCTGGGGGCCATGGCTTCAGTCATGCATCCTTAATAAGATATTCATTGGGTCAATATGTAGAGCATGCTGTGTTCTCTCTTGCTTGTGCAACTAGGTCCTGTGTATTTGGCTAATGAGAGGGAAAGGACACCTTTAGATTTCCCATTATTTTCTTTTTCCCTTTTTTTTTTAAAGATTTATTTATTTATTATGTATACAACATTCTGCCTCTATGTATGCCCGCACGCCAGAAGAGGGCACCAGATCTCACTACAGATGGTTGTGAGCCACCATGTGGTTTCTTGGTATCGAACTCAGGACCTCTGGAAGAGAAGCCAGTGCTCTTAACCACTGAGCCATCTCTCCAGCCCCATCCCATTCTTTTCATTCTCTCTCTGTCACAACTCTTCCCCTCACATAAAAGTATCCATTCTCTGAATGTGACAGTCCTACATCTAGATTTTTAAAAAATCCTTTGCTGTGTCTAGAGGTTCTCTGTTAGGTAAGAGCAATTCCAAAAATACCAAGAATCTACTTCACACAATCTTGTGTTCACAAAACTTCCCTGGGTGTTGTTTTATGTCAGAGATGTAAATAACTGGGGTCATGGAGATGTATGAGGAAATGTCTTTGCTTCCTTCATCCATAACCACTCATCTGACCATCACAAACCCTGTTTCTTTAAAATCCTCTTCAAGATATCTTGTGTGGTCATGAGAAGAAACAAAATAAAAAAGGCACAGATTTTCTTTTTGATTTTTGGAATAAATACCATAATGGATCTCAGGATTAAGAGCACTTGCCGTTCCTTCCAGAGAATTCAGGTTTGGTTTCTAGCACCCACATCAGGTAGCTTGCAAACACTTGTACCACTAGTTCCAGGGGATCTGAGACCCTCTTTTGACCTCTTTGGGCACCCACACATATGTGACATACACTTACACGGACACATACATATAAATAAATATTTTTAAATATTCATTTTAAAATTTCATAATGACGCTGGGTGTGGTGGTGCACACCTTTAATGTTAATGCCAGTACTTTGGAGGCAGAGTCAGGTGGATCTCTGAGTTTGAGTTTAGCCTGGTCTACAAAGCAAGTTACAGGAGAGCCAGGCCTACACAGAGAAATCCTATCTCGAAAACCAATAATAATAATAATAATAAATAAATGAATAAAATGCCATAATGAAACCTAATTATTTATAAGCTAGTAAAACATATGTTAAATCTCCTTTTTTATTTTATATTTTTATTGAGCTCTACATTTTTCTCTGCTCCCCTCCCTGCCTCTC
This sequence comes from Ondatra zibethicus, assembly GCA_004026605.1. Classification (NCBI taxonomy): domain Eukaryota; kingdom Metazoa; phylum Chordata; class Mammalia; order Rodentia; family Cricetidae; genus Ondatra; species Ondatra zibethicus. Next base: position 5,720 of record PVIU01033156.1, on the reverse strand, counting down.
CCCTCCCCCCTCAGCCCTCCCCCAAGGTCCTCATGCTCCCAATTTACTCAGGAGATCTTGTCTTTTTCTACTTTCTACTTCCCATATAGATTAGATCTATGTAAGTCTCTCTTAGTGTGTCCTCATTGTTGTCTAAATTCTCTGGGATTGTGGTTTGTAGGCTGGTTTTCTTTGCTTTATGTTTAAAACACACCTATTAATGAGTACATGTGATAATTGTCTTTTTGTTTCTGTGTTACCTCACTCAAAATAATGTTTTCTAGCTCCATCCATTTTCCTGCAAAATTCAAGAGATTGTTATTTTTTTTCTGCTGTGTAGTACTCCATTGTATAAATGTACCACATTTTCCTTATCCATTCTTTGGTCGAGGGGCATTTAGGTTGTTTTCAGGGTCTGGCTATGACAAACAAAGCTGCTATGAACATAGATGAGCACATGTCCTTGTGGCACGATTGAGCATCTTTTGGATATATATCCAAAAGTGGTATTACTGGGTCTTGAGGAAGGTTGTTTCCTCATTTTCTGAGAAATCGCCACTATGACATCCAAAGGGATGCATTCCCACCAGCAATGGAGAAGTGTTCCCTTTTCCCCACAACCTCTCTAGCATAAGTTGTCATCAGTGTCATTCTTACATCTTGGTCATTCTTACAGGTATAAGATGGAATCTCAGTGTTGTTTTGATTTGCATTTCTCTGATGACTAAGGATATTGAACATTTCCTTAAGTGTCTTTCAGCCATTTTAGATTCCTCAGTTGAGAGTTCTCTGTTTAGGTCTGTACTCCATTTTTTTTTATTGGATTATTTGTTCTTTTGGTGTCCAATTTCTTGAGTTCTTTGTATATTTTGGAGATCAGACCTCTGTCTGATGTGGGGTTAGTGAAGGTCTTTTCCCATTCTGTTGGGTTGTTGACCATGTCCTTTGCTTTACAGAAGCTTTTCAGTTTCAGGAGGTCCCATTTGTTAATTGTTTCTCTCAGTGTCTGTGCTGCCTGGGTTATATTTAGGAAGTGTTCTCCTGTGCCAATGCATTCAAGTGTACTTCCCACTTTCTCTTCTATAAGGTTCAGTGTGGCTGGCTTTATGTTGAGGTCTTTGATCCATTTGGACTTGAGTTTTGTGCATGGTGACAAATATGGGTCTATTTTCATTTTTCTACATGTTGACATCCAGTTATGCCAGCACCACTTGTTAAATATGCTTTCTTTTTTCCATTTGATATTTTTGCTTCCTTGTCAAAAATCAGGTGTTCGAAGATGTGTGGATTGATATCCGGGTCTTTTATTCAGTTCCATTGGTCCTCCTGTCTGTTCTTATGCCAATACCACGCTGTTTTCAGTACTGTGGCTCTGTAGTAGAGTTTGAAGTCAGAATTGGGATGCCTCCAGAATGTAAGCCAAGCATGGTGGTGCATGCTTGGAATGCCAACACTTAGGAAGTGGAAGCAGAAGGCTAGGGAAGCCAAGGCCAGCCATCGTCATTCTGGCTCAGCCTTCTTCAGTCAACACTGGGCATATTGAAGAAGTCTTAACTACCGTTCCTCTCCCCTCTTGTTTCTTCAGACCTTTTTCCATGGATTAATATTTCTAGAACATTATTGTTGCTCCTCATGTCCCTCATGTCACCCATGATCTGACCCCTACCTGACCTCACAGATTTCCCCGTATATACTCTATAATGGTTATGTCAACTTGCTTTTCTTCTTGAAACATACCATGCTTCTGTGCCTCTGTCTTGCCGTGTGTGTCATTTCTGTAACAACCTTTACTAAGTTATAATTCATGCATCATTCATTTCACTTTACTTCACTGGCTTCTTTATGTTCAGAGCTATGCATAGTCAACGTTATAACCTTTGCATTACTCATCAACCGCCATCCCCTAACTCCCAAGATCTTTGTCTCAGCCCTTGGCAAGGACTGATTTAATGTGTTTATTTTGGATACTTTATGTGAATGAAATCCTATAATATTTGGTATTTTGTAGTTGACTCCTTTCATCTGTATTGTTTCAATATTTCATTATTTATTATTGACAAACACTCTTCTATTCCTATAGATAAAACATCTTTTGTGTGTTCCATCCATTTGTTGATGGACATTTGGGTTGTTTCCATTTGGGAGTTATTGTGAATGTTGTTAGGAATATTTCCTAACGCGAGCTCCCCGCCGACACAAAATTCCTAATCACGCCGAATCAAAACAAGCCAAATTAAGAAATATCCAGGATTAATGGAAGTACTGAGCTCTCGGGTGGCCCAGAGTCGGGAACCGGAAAGCCGTGGGACTGAGACCACCACCTGGAGGAAGGAAAAGAGACCACGTGTTCCTCTTTTGGGATCTCATTTAAATACCCTGGGGAGTGGTCCTGACCTGCTGGATTTGGAGTCCAGACCAGGCCTGGGTACTGGAGCCTACACACCCAACCTGACAAATGTTGCAAAAATTTTTCTCTAAACACAAATCTCCAAACTATTGAGTATATGTATTTTAAAGTTTAATTTCTGGATCATATGGCATCTATATTTATCCTTGCAAGGAACAAGTAGACTGTTTTACAATGCAGCTGCACCATTTTGCATTCCCAACAATGGTACATGAGAGTTCTAACTTACCCACATGTTACTTACATGTATTATCTTTTTTAAGTATACCCATTCTAGTTGGGAATGAAATAGTATCTTTTTATTTTTTCTGTTTTGTGTGTGTGTGTGTGTGTGTGTGTGTTATCTGTGTACCACATGAATGCCTGGTGCCCACACTAAGGCCAGAAGAAGTCATCAGATCCCCTGGACTGGAGTTACAGATAGCTGTGAGCTGCCATGTGGGTGCTAGGTATTGAACCCAGGTCCTCTGGAAAAGCAGCCAGTGCTCTTAACTTCTGAGCCATCTCTCCAGCCTCATAAGGTATTGTCTTATTTTGTGGCTATGATTTGCATTTCTCTGGTGACTAAGTATCCTGATATGCAAATATAGGGATCTTCTAAAAAGAATCTGAGGTTTAAATGCCCTCTCCCTTATCTTTATCTCCATTAATCAGTCTCTAAAAATTTTGAGCCATCCTGCAAAACTTTGACCAGGGACTACTTGTGGTAATACAAGCCTGCAGTCCTAGTACTCTGGAGGCTGAGGCAGAAGGATTGTGAGTTCAAGACCTGCCTAGACCACATAGGAAGACTATCTCAAAGAAACAAAGAACCATCCTGGCTCAGACATTCTCTTCTGAGTCCTTCTTGCTGCTCCCAAGCAGAACTAATCTCCATCTCTTTTGGAGCCAACACTCCTCTGTGTGCTCTGCAGAGCTGTGTCCTGTTTTCCAACTCCTAATTTTCACCATTGACTTTGAGTTTGGTCATGCAACTTGACCCGTGACTGAATTTGAACAATTCGGACCTTAATTTGGATCTCCAGCACCCATATAACAAAGTCATTGTTGGTGTCCCTGTAATTGCAGAAGAGACCAGAAGATGTCAGAAGCTCACTGGCAAGGCAATCTAGCCAATCAATGAGTTCCAGGTTCAGAGAGAGGCTGTATCTCAAAAAATAAGGTGGAGAGTTATAGAGGAAAACGAATTGACCTCTGACCTCCACAGGTACACGCACAGGTCCTTACAGACACACACACACACACACAAGCATGCACGCACGCATGCATACACACATGCACAGACTTTTAATGAAGTACTTTAGAAATTTAAATGTTCAAAGCAGATGTGGTACCTTAAATATGTAAACTCTACTCTTCAGAGGCTGAGGCAGGAGAATTGCTGAAGTGTGAAGCCATATTGGGCTCAATAGAAAAGAAAAAGGGGAGGTGGGAAAATAAGAAGAAAGAGAAGGTAGAGGAGGAGAAAGAAGAGGAGGAGAAGAAAAAGTAATGCTTAGGAAATTGGACCTCGACTGTCAGATAAAAAGATGAAATGTACCAGGCAGTGGTGGTACACTCCTTTAATACCAGCACTAAGGAGGCACAGGCAGGTGAGTTTGAGGCCAGCCTGGTCTACAAGAGCTAGTTCCAGGACAGGCTTCAAAGCTACAGATAAGCCCTGTCTTGAAAAACAAAAAACAAAACAAAGAGATGAAATGCTTTTCCCTGTTCTCAATTGTTCAGTTTACTATTTTTGTTGGGGAATATTATTTTAAAGTGTGTAACTTTTGTTTATGCTGCATTTGTTTAACTCTGTGAAGCTGTGTTACTGTGCCTGTCTAAAACACCTGCTGGGCTAATGAAGAGCTGAACAGCCAATAGCAAGGCAGGAGCAAGGATAGGCGGGCCTGGCAGACAGGGAGCATAAATAGAAGGAGAAAGGAGGAAGAAGGAGCAGGAAAGAACCAACGAGAGAAGACATCAGGGGCCAGCAACCCAACCACCCATCCAGCCATGGAGTAAGAGTGAAAGTTAAGATATACAGAACTAAGGAACAGAGAAAGCCCGGGGGCAAAAGGTAGTTGGGATAATTTAAGAAAAGCTGGCAATAAACTTGCCAAAATAAGGCCAGGCATTTCTAACTAAGAATAAGCTTTCGTGTACAAATTATTTGGGAGCTAAGTGGTAGCCCCCTCCCCCAAAAGCCAAAGAGTAAAACATCATGAAGCAATTTTTTCTTTTGGTGGTTTTGCAAAAATAGAATTGTCTGGGTTTAAAACATAAAATTAAGCCAAGCGATGTGGGATGTGCCTTTAATCCTAATACTTGGGAAATAGACAAGCAGATCTCTGAGCTCGAGGCCAGCCTGGTCTACAGAGTGAGTTCCAGGATAGGCTCCCAGGTTACACAGAGATACCCTGTCTCGAACAAACAAAACAAAACAAAAACATAAAATTGAAAACTGTCCTAAAATTTTTGGCTAGCATGGGACTTTTCAGCCTTGGCACTATTGACATCTTGAGCCAGATAGATTTATTTTTGTAGGGCCATGTTGTGCACTGTAGGTGCTTAGCAGCACCCCTACCCTCTACCCACTCAGTGTCAGTAGCTCCACCCACTCTCCCACAGCTGTGGCAACTGAAATGCCTTCAGATAGCCCTAATAGGGCTTTTTACCTAAAAGGTTTAACTAGAAAATGGTGACTCAAGAAAATCATTTTATTTCCCAGACAACCACTGACCCACCCTCCACCCCCACCCCCCACCCCCCCACACACAGAGCAAAACCAAAATCTGCCTCAAATGCTAATAATGTCAAGACTGGGAAACTTACTAAATAGGAACAAAACTTTGGTTAATGTGAAAGAGGTAAGATTATGCTTTTTTCCTCAGTTCGGATTTTTTCTTTTTTTTGGTTTTTGACTTTTTTTAATTAAATCTTTTCATTTATTTTACATACCAACCAGTTTCCCTTTCCCTCCCCACCACCACTCATTTAGCCCCCATCCACTCTTCCTCCACTCAGAACGGGGCAGGCCTCCCATGGGAGTCAACAAAGCATGTCACATCCCACAGAGGCAGGACCAATCTTCTCCCCTTGCATCAAGGCTGGGCGAGGCAACCCTGCATGGGAATAGATTCCAAAGAGCCAGCCCATGCACCAGGGACAAGTCTTAAACCCAGTGCTAGGAGACCTACCAAGAGACCAAGCTACACAACTGTCATCCACATGTAGAGGGCTTATGTTGGTGCCAAGACTGCTTTTATCACTGGATTATATCCACAGTTAACCTTTGAAAGTATGTTATTGATTTAATTGGTTATGCTGCTGGTATCAATTCATACTCCACATT
>PVIU01033155.1:0-12724 GCA_004026605.1 Ondatra zibethicus | reverse complement strand
TACCAAATAACGAATTCCATCCGGGCACTCCCCTGTATGTGTGTCAATGTGCTCTGCTCATGTTAACCTTCCTAGTACTTTCCCTTGTCCCTTCTCTTCTCGCCAGTCTCCTTCCTCAGGAGCAGTCCGTCTTGCATGGCATGCCTCCATTTTTTAAATGAAGGTCTTGTTCTTTGTGCGGCATCACAAGGACTGCCTTCTTACCCATGGGTGGCATCAGCGCGTGCCTGTTCTGCGCATCACAGCATGGCCTCCCTTCTAATCGCTCTGATCTAACTTGTAGTTTGGAGGATGGCAAAAGGTGACAGGCCTCAAAAGTGAAAACCCAGTGGGCCCTAGTACTTTATTTATTAATCTTTGCCCCTGGGATCTTTGCTTTATGAACCCTTATGGAAATAGATTTTACCCAATATGATTTGTAAAATATGAAACAAAAGCCCACAAGTTTTGAGATTTTGACCCAGTGTCATTAGTCATTTAAGTGTAATCAGAAGGCCATGTTTTTCTTTTCTTTCTTTATTTTTTTGGGGCAGGGGACAGGGTGTCTCTGTGTAACAGCCCTAACTGTCCTGGAACTAGCTCTTGTAGACCAGGCTGGTCTCGAACTCATAGAGATTGGCCTACCTCTGCTTCCCGAGTGCTGGGATTAAAGGCATGCACCACCACCACCTGGCACCATGTTTTACTGTAATTTCTGCCAGTTACATTGTGTTCCCTTCCCCCCTCTTTCTTATATTCATCTTTCTTTCTCCCTTCACCTTCTCCCTTTCTCCTTACAAACTAAACAAAATAAACAGTAGCAACAACAGCAAGGCAAGCACAAAGTTCAAAGCATTTGACCAAATATGTAGAGCCTTTAATCTACTGCTGCTGATGTAACAAATCTTAGATTCAGCAGTTTACAAATAACGGGAATTGATTGCTCATGACTCTGAACAGGAAGCCCAATCCTAAGGCTCTTACAGATCCAGTGTCTGGTAATGGCTTCTCTGTCCTTTCCAGGGATGTCATTACTGCGCCTGCAGAGGGAAACACTGTGTCCTCAAATGGTGGAAAGAATAGGAGAGCAAAGGAGAATGAATCAGGGTCCTCCTGGTAAAAGCCAGGCAGCTGCCTCTAACTTCTTCTCTAATGACATTGCCCCATCTTTGGGGACAGAATCAATCACTTACCAAGATGGGAGCTACGTAATAATTTTCCACAGAGACCCTCCTTTATAATATCATCATGCTGTAGTTCAAGTTCTAACATATCAATTGTCATGGAGACATAGATTCAACCCACAGCACCGATGGAACATGCATATGTCTGTAGCATGTTGTTCACCCTTTAAGGACCTGCATCTGGTGGGATACAACACACCAAGGAAAACCAAAAGATGAATAAGCTCAATATGTACCAAATACAGACACATCCTTTCCCTGCTTCCAACTGGAAAAGCTGAGTATGTGGTGTGTTCTTGGCAAGACTGGGAGCACGAAAACTGGCCAGATGGAAGGGGCTCTTTGAAATCACCTTAGTGACTGTGGACCAAGTGATTTGCTGACAAAATTCCCCATTCAGTACTAAAAATGAGGATTTTTATGATTGAAAAATTTTATGAGTGAAATTAGAAGCCATTAAAAGCACCGCTGAGATGCAAATTACTTCACTTAACCAAGGGCCAAAAGGCTTTGTGGATCACAGTTGTTAATGTGAATGGCACTCAGTGGTGAACTGGGAGCCAGAACAGACTGGAACCCAGTTGCTTCATGCATTCAGCCAGAGATTCTGAATGGGCGAGCTGCCGCCCTCTGAAACTCCAGCACCTTCAACTCTATTGAAGGGCAGTTGCTAATAGAGAGAATTCGATCCTGGCAGAGATCCACCCAAAAATGCATTATGGATAAAGGGAAAATGGTTTTGTGGTTAAATGAGCTTGGTAAACACTGAGTAATAGCATAAGTTAAGAAAGATTTTCTGCTTTAAGACCTCTTCCAGATTTTAGCACACCGATAGTAATTGTGAATTTATAGCCTTATTTACCACATTGATTCGTCCAGTGAGCCATTTTTCCCTCAGAGCATCTTTTAGGAGTTGTGTTCCACAAAATATATTGTGGGAAACATTCTATTGGGTGAGTCTTTGAAAACAGGTTATACGTGAGATAACTGTAGAATTTGTTATACAAATATGGGAGATTTGAGAGTGTGTAGGGGGCTATAAGTAATTATGCCTGAGAGCAAATACAAACTGGACTATCTTGGGCAAACCAGAAGGTCTGCTTTTCCTAGTTATAACAACTAAGGGATGGAGCCACGGCAATAACGATTTTCTGAAAGCAACAGGACATAAATTAGGTCATTTCAGGTTCTCTGAAGAGCAGGTAACAGGATGAGCTTCGATGGGCAGGAGACTTACAGGGTGAAAGATCTCTGAAGGAGAGAGGGGAGGAACAGGTGGTGATTTTAGTGTCTGTAGAGGAAGGAAAGACAAAGTGGGGGTAGGGGGAGAGAAAAAAGCAAAACAAAAGCATCTAATATCTGCATCATCTAGTTCTTCCTCTTCCTTCATAGGGACTTTCCTCTCATCTAAGCCCAGGTTCTGAAACTTTCTAAGGGGAACTTCCAATTTGTTCTTTCTCTGGAGGCTGTTGACCTTAGAAATGGAATCTAAGAACTGTTGGGGTGCCACAGATCGAAAGAGACCACGGATATAGAGTAGAAGAAAGGAATCTATTTGAAGCAGGTATGTGGGACTGAGGCTGTGTCTCAGAGATAAGTGCTAACATAGCATGCACAATGTCCTGAAAAGATAAATAGCATGGAGGTGATATCTAAATCTCTCTGTGTCTAGAGTTTTCTTCTCAATTGATCTTACTAAATCTATTATATAAAATACACAGCACTGGGGGTGGAGACATGGCTCAGTGGTCAAGAGCTTTTGCTGCGCTTGTAGGTAGTTTGATTCCCAGACTTGCTAGCCAGTTCTGTAACTCCAGTTCCAGGGAAGGCAACACCATGGTCTGGCTTTTGGAGGGTACCAGACATGCACATGTTGCAGTTATACACAAGCAGGCAAGACACCTGCATAAAACATAGATAAACAACAAATAAATCTCATTTCAAAGTGTTCCAATTATACTGAAATATCATCACCAAAAAACTAACATATATTTCTGATTTACCAATGTAGACATTTTTATTACATGTTCATAATAAAATTTTTCACTAAGTCCAGTTAACTAGCAGAAATTTGAAAGGACTGACTAGATATATGGGATTTTTTTTGAGATGTCTGCAAACTGTGATGGTGTGAGAATGGATGCCCTTTCAATTGATTACAAAGTCACAGCTTTTGATAATACTGCTTCAGCTTGTCAGTAATATTTATAACTAAAGAAAATGCTGGATTTCAGTCATAGCACAGTGAAAATTAAGATGCATTTTTTGACTCAGAATTCATGGATGCTTGTTTAAAACCATTGTTTTGATGAAAGTTTTCAGACATTTCTCATCCAAAGACCCTGAAAGTGGATCTCTGATTCTGTATCTTTGGACAGATCATTAGGGAGGTCTCTACCCACTAAGACACATAGGTGCTGATTACTCTGAGGAGTGTGTTAATCCCTTTCTTGCATGAAAAAGTCTCTGATCTAAATTTTGGATATTAGGAAGAGATGGCGCTGAGGAAGAGGCGATCTTAGATAGGATCTATGGCACTTCCAGGACGCACAAAGCCATCCTTTCTCTGAGAGTAAGGGAGATGTGGTTAAAAACACAGGCTCTATAGCTAGCTTTCTTAGTTTCAAATATCCAGCCAGATCTGCTTGTTACTAGCTTTGCCATCTCTCTTCATTGTCTCCCTTTTCCTTTATCATAAAAAATTGGGGTAAAAATATTTACCTCAAAGGATTCCTACAAGGATTAAGCAACAGACATAGAATCGGCTTAAATATCAGCCATTATCAAAAGTCAGTTTGTTAGTGAATCATCATTGAGGACAAAGGTGGCTAACTGATGGATGTCTGACTGGCTTGCAGAGATGAAAAGGGTTTCTAAGATAGAGCTCACATTAGGAAGCAGATGTCTGAGCTAGTTGCCATGAATCTGCATAAGGCATTGCTCATTGGTTCAACTGCAATCTTTGGGTTGTAGTAGGAAGGCCACTTGTTGGTTCCCGGCTGCTCAGCCCCAAAATAATCACACAGAAACTATATTATTTAAATCATTGCTTGGCCCATTAGCTCTAGCTTCCTATTGGCTAACTCTTGCATCTTAATTTAACCCATTTCTATTAATCTGTGCAACACCATGAGATTGTGGCCTACCAGCAAAGTTTCAGCGCTTCTGTCTCCGGTGACATGGCTTCTTCTTTACTCTGCCCTTCTTTCTCCCAGCATTCAGTTTCATTTTCCCCTGCCTGCCTAAGTTCTGCCCTATCAACAGGCCAAGGCAGTTTCTTTATTCACCAATGGTATTCACAGCATACAGAAGGGAATCCCAAATCACTGGCTGAGGCTGGAGATCTTTCTTGCTTCCACTGAGGGCAATGACTGAACAGATCAATGCAAACAAGAAAAAGAAGTACCACTGTGAGGCATCTTTAAGAAACTACTATCCTGTCAGCGGAGTCACTTGTAGAGTAGACGATGGCACACAGCCTTGGAAAAATTTGCTAGCAGCAACATAAAACATGACAATGACAGTCAGGATTTGCTATAGTTTGAAAGTGATGTGTTCAGTGTTGAGATGGTGTGGTGTTTTTTCCACCATTGTATTTTGTATTCCTCAACATTGTGAGTTCAAACAAATCTTTGCCTCCTTAAGTTGCTTCATTGAGTATTTGGTCACAGTGCTAAGAAAAGGAAGAAGTACAGGACTTATTAGTTAGGCTCATTGCTTTGTCTATACCTGCTCTTGGGAAGCCAAATTGGTCACTTTAGGTTGAAGACATCTTTTGGAATTTGTGGATCGCTCTGCTCCAGTGGGTTGAGTTTTTTGTTCTCATTGAGATGACCCAAAACCAATCAAGGCAACTTAAGAAATGGCATATTTTGGTTCACAGTTTAAATGTTCAATCATCATGGAGCATAACTCAAGGACATGGACAGAATGAGGCTAAATCCTTTGCCAAAATATAACGGGAATGATTTTCATCCTGCTCCCGGTAGAGTCTTTGTTCCCCTCTGAAATCCCATGAGCTGCTTCCATGGCCCACATTTTTCCTGGTCTTCTGGTCTTCTTAACTCTCACCGCATTGGGCCATTAGGCTCTGCTTACAAAAGTCTACGGTTTCTTTACCACAGAGCTCCATCTCATAGATATTTCTGCCATAAAGCAAGTCCAGGTTTACTGTACCAGTTTTCTGTGCTAGTTACTTCTCTCGCTGTTGTAAAGTACATGATAAAACCAGCTTAAGGATGAGAAGAGGAAGGTTTTTGATTTTGTTGTTGATTTTGTGTGTGTGTGCTTGTATGTGTATGTGTGCAGGTATATGTGTGTGTATGTCTGTATGTGTGTTTATGTATATTTGTACAGGTATGTGAAGGTTTATGTGTGTGCATGTGTTCATGTGTGTGTATCTCTGTGTATGTATGTGTGTTTTGTGTACATCTGTGTGCAGGTCTGTGTGTGTGTATGTGTATGTGTATGTGTATATCTGTGTATGTATGTATGTATGTGTGTTCCCTCCCAGTTTGAGAGTTCAGTCCATCTTAGCATGGAAGTTGTAGCAAAAGCATAAGGCATCTGGTCATGATGTAACAATTAAGAAGCAGAGAGAGATGACTGTTTATGCTCAGCTCATTTTTTGCTTTTATTAAGTTGCAGGTCCCACGCCATGGAATGGTATTGCTCCCACAAGATTGGGTCTTCCCACCTTAACTGAACTTTTTGAGAAACACTCGTGAAGACACACAAATAAGTATGTTCCCATGGTGATATAAGTCTAGTCAAATTGACTATGAAGGTTAATCACCACATGGATATTTGAGCAATTCATTTGAAAATTAAAGTGATATAGTCCTTATTGTGCCTGAAGGTGGCAATATGATTATACTTACAAAAATATTTTATTTGATAATTTTTTATTCATGTAATTATTTTGCATACCAGCCACAGATTCACTCCCAACGCTTCTCTTCCAGTCCCTTTCTCCATCTCCTCCCCTTCCTATCCCTTGACCCCCTCCTTTTCCATCTCCATCCAGAAAAGGGCAGGTATCCCATGAGCATCAATAAAACATGGCATTTCAAATTGCAGTAAGACCAAGAACCTCCCTTGTATTAAGGCTGGGCAGACTGACCAGTGTGAAGAACAGGATCCCAAAAGCTGGGTAGATGAATGGGAACCTCAGAGGCAAGCATAACCAACAGAATACAAGAGATGGAAAAGAGAATCACAGGTGTTTAAGATACTATAGAGGAAACAGATTCATTCTTCAAATAAAACATTAAATCCAACAAATTCTTAACACAAAACATCCAGGAAATCTGAGACAGCATAAAAAGACCAAACCTAAGAATAATAGGATAGAAGAAGGAGAAGAACTCCAGCTCAAAGCACAGAAAATATATTTGATAAAATCATAGAAGAAAATTCTCTCAACCTAAAGGATATTCCTGTGAAAGTACAAGAATCTTACAGAACACTAAAATAGACTGGACCAAAAAAAAGTCCCCTCTCCATATAATAATCAAAACACAAAACATACAGAATAAAGAAAGAACATTAAGAGCTGCAAAGGAAAAAAGTAAAGTAATGTATAAAGGCAGACATATCAGAATTACACCCGACTTCTCAATGGAAACCATGAAGGCCAGAAAGTCTTGGATAGATGTGCCACAGACACTAAGAGACCACAGATGCAAGCCCAGATTATTATACTCAGCAAAGCTTTCAATCACCATCGATGGAGAAAACAAGATACTCTATGATAAAACCAGATTTAAACAATAGCTATCCACAAATCTAACCCTATGGAAAGTGCTAGAGAGAAAACTCCAACCCAAGAAAGATAACTGCACTCACAAAAACACACAGATAACCTCACACCAGCAAACCCCAATGAAGGGAAGCACACAAACACTACCACCCAAAAATAACAGGCATTCACAACCATTGGTCATTACTATCTTTTAATATGAATAGACTCAATTCACCTATAAAAAGACACAGGTTAAGAGAACGGTTATGAAAGCAGGATCCATCCTTTTCTATACAAGAAACACGCCTCAACCTCAAAGACAGACATTACCTCAGAGTAAAGGGTTGGGAAAAGGTTTTCCAATCAAATGGACCTAAAAAACAAGTGGGTGTAGCTATCCTAATATCTACCAAAATAGACTTCAAACTAAAATCAATCAGAAGAGATAGAGAAGGACATTTTATACTTATAACAGGAACAATCCATCAGATGAAGTCTCAATCCTGAACACTATGCCCCAAATAAAAGAGCACACACATATGTAAAAGAAACATTACTAAAACTTAAATTGCACATCAAAAGAATATACCTTCTTCTCAGCACCTCATGGAACCTTCTCTAAAACTGACCACATACTCAGTAACAAAGCAAACCTTAACAGATACCAAAAATTTGGAGTAACCCCCTGTATTTTATCAGATCACCATGGTTTAAAATTAGAATTTAACAACAACACTAATTTCAGAAAGCTTACAAATCATGGAAATTGAATAGTGCTCTCTTGAACCACCCCTGGGTCAAGGAAGAAATAAAGAAAGAAATGGAAGACTTTCTAGAATTCAATGAAAATGAAGGCACAATGTACCGAAACTTATGGGACACTTCAAAAGCAGTGCTAGGAGAAAAATTCATAGCACTAAGTGCCTACATACAGAAAGTAGAGCAATCTCACACTAGTGACTTAACAGCACACCTGAAAGCTCTAGAACAAAAGGAAGCAGACTCACCCAGGAGGAGTAGATGACAGGAAATAATCAAATCGAGGGTTGAAATCAATAAAATAGAAACAAAGAAAACAATACAAAGAATCAACGAAACAAAGAGCTGGTTCTTTGAGAAAATCAACAAGATAAGCAAACCCTTAGTCAAACTAATCAAAAGGCAGAGAGAGAACATCCAAATGAACAAAATCAGAAATGAAAAGGGGACATAACAACAGAAACTGAGGAAATCCAGAGAATCATTAGGTCATACTAAAAAAAAAAAAAAACCTGTACTCCACAAAATTGGAAAATGTAAAATATCTCCCATGCTCTTGGATAGGTAGGATAAACATAATAAAAATGGCAATCCTACCAAAGGGATAGGTACCACATACCAAAATTAAATCAAGACCATGTGAACAATTTAAATAAACCTATAACCTGCAAAGAAATAGAAGCAATCATCAAAAGCCTCCCAACAAAATAAAGCCCAGTGCCAGATGGTTTCAGTGCAGACTTCTACCAGAACATCAAAGAAGAGCTAATACCTATACTCCTCAAAGTGTTCCACATAATAGAAACAGAAGGAACATTGCCAAACTCTTTTTATCAGACTACAGTTACCCTGATACCAACACCACACAAAGACTCAACCAAGAAAGAGAAATACAGACCAATCTCACACATGAATATAGATGCAAAAATACTCAATAAAGTACTGGCAAATTGAATCCAAGAACACATCAAAAAAATCATTTACCATGATCAAGTCGGCTTTATCCAAGAGGTGCAGAGATGGTTCAATATATGAAGTCTATCAATGTAATTCACCATGTAAATAAGCTAAAAGAAAAAACCATATTATTATCTCATTAGATGCTGAAAAAGCATTTGACAAAATCCAACACTCCTTCAGGATAAAAGTCTTGGAGAGAGCAGGGATACAAGGAACATACCTAAATATAATAAAGGCAATATATAGCAAGCCAACAGCCAACATCAAACTAAATGGAGAGAAACTCAAAGCAATTTCACTAAAATCAGGGACAAGATGAGGCTTTCAACTCTCTCCATCTCTATTCAACATAGTTCTTGAAGTTCTGACTGTAAGACAATATAAGACTATAAGAGCAATAAGACAACAAAAGAGGATTGGTGTGGGATAATTGTCTGTATTTTGTCAATCATGTTTAAAATAACACTGATTGGCCAGGCAGGAAGTATAGGTGGGTCAACCAGACAGGAAGTAGAAGCAGAGCGATGAGAACAGGAGAATGCTGGGAAGGAGGAAGCCGATTCCTCTTACTCCTGCCCAGACCACCAAAGAAGCAGGATGTGACCTGCCCCGCTGAGAAAGGTACTGAGCCATGTGGCTAACATAGATAAGAATAATGGACTATATAAGTTATAAGAGCTAACACGAAGCCTGAGCTAATGGGCCAATCAGTTTATAATCTTCTGGAGACCTCTGTGTGATTTTCTTTGGGGCTAAACGGCTGCAGGAACTGGACAGGATGGAAACCCCCGACAAGCAGCCCTCATGTTACAGGCAATCAAGGCGATTCAAATTGGAAAGGAAGAAGTCAAACTTTCACTATTTGCAGATGAAATGATAGCATTAATAAGTGACCTCAAAACTCTATTAGGGGACTCCTACAGCTGATAAACACCTTCAATAATGTGGCAGGATACAAGATCAACTCAAAAAAAAATTAGTAGCCCTCCTATATACAAATGAAAAAGAAGCTGAGAAAGAAATCAGAGAAACAGCACCATTCACAATAGCCACAAATAACATAAAATATCTTTGGGGTAACACTAACCAAAGAAGTGAAAGACTCACTTGACAAGAACTTTAGGCCTTTGAAGAAATAAATTGAAGAAGATACCAGAAAATGGGAATATCTCCCATGCTCTTGGATAGGTAGGATAAACGTAATAAAAATGGCAATCCTACCAAAGGGAATCCATAGATTCAATGCAATCCCCATCATAATCCCAACACAATTCTTCACAGACTTTGAAAGAAAAACAATCAGCTTCATATGGAAAAACAAAAAACCCAGGATAGCCAAAACAATCTTGTATAATAAAGGAACTTCCCTGACATCAAGCTCTATTATAGAGCTACAGTAAAGAAAACAGTTTGGTATTGGCAATAAAAACAGACAGGAGGACCAATGGAATGGAAAGGAAGACCCAAATATTAATACAAACACCTATGAACACCTGATTTTTGACAAAGAAGCTAAAATTATACAATAGAAACCATATTCAACAAATGGTGCTGGCATAACTGGATGCCAACATGTAGAAGAATGCATATAGATACATATCTATGCCCTGCATAAAACTCAAGTTCAAATGGATTAAAGACCTCAATGTAAATCTGACAACACTGAACCTGATAGAAGAGAAAGTGGGAAATAGCCTTCAATGCAAGGGCACAAGGGACCACTTCCTGAATACAGCACCAGTAGCACAGACACTGAGAGCAACAATAAATAAATGGGACCTCCTGAAACTGAGAAACTTCTGTTAAGCAAAGGACAGAGTCAATTAGACAAAATGACTGCCTACTGAATGGGAAAAGATATTCACTAACCCCACATCAGACAGAGGACTGATCTCCAGTATATACAAGAACTCAAGAAATTAGCCATCAAAATTTCAGATAATCCAATTTAAAAATGGGGTACAGAACTCAACAGAGAATTCTCAACAGAAGAATTTCAAATGACTGAAAGACACATAAGGAATTGTTCAACATCCTTAGCCATCAGGGAAATGCAACAAACAAACAAAATCAAAACAACTCTGAGATACCATCTTACGCCAGTCAGAATGACTAAGATCAAGACACCAATAATAGCTTATGCTGGAGAGGATGTGGAGTAAGGGGCACACTCATCCATTGCTGGTGGGAATGCAAACTTGTACAACCACTCTGGAAGTCAGTATGGTGGTTTCTCAGAAAATTGGGAATCAACCTACCTCAGGATCCAGCAATACTACCCTTGGTCATATACCCAAAAGATGCTCAATCATACTACAAGGAAATTTGTTCATCTATGTTCAAAGCAGCATTATTTGTAATAACCAGAACCTGGAAACAGCCTAGATGTCTCTCAATGGATGAATGGAAAAAGAAAACGTGACACATTTACACATTGGAGTACTACTCAGCGGTAAGAAACAATGACATCTTGAAATTTGCACGCAAGTGGATGGAACTAGAAAAAAAAATCCTGAGAGAGATAACCCAGACCCAGAAAGATGAACATGGTATGCACTCACTCATTAGTGGATATTAGGTGTAAAGCAAAAGATATTGAGCCTGTAGTTCAAGATCCTAGAGAAGCTAAGCAACAAGGTGAACCCTAAGAAAAAATACATAGATCCACCTGGAAAAGGTAAACAGACAAGCTAAACTGGGAGCATGGGGGTGGGGGAGATGGGGAAATGGAAGGGAAAGAGGGGCGGAGAAGGGGAGGGGATAGGAAAACTTGAGAGAATGGGATAGTCAAGATGAAGGAAGGACAGAGATGAGAGCAAGGAAAGAGATATTTTGATTGAGGGAGCCATTATGGGGCTAGCAAGAAACCTGGCTCTAGAGATTTTCCCAGGAATCCACAAGAATGAACCCAGCTAAGACCCTAAACAATAGAGGAGAGGGTACCCAAACTGGTCTTTTCCTGTAGTCAGATTAGTGAATATCTTAAATGTCACCGTAGAACCTACATCCAGCAACTGATGGAAACAGAGGCAGAGACTCACATTAGAGCACTGGACTGAGCTCCCAAAGTCCAGTTGAAGAGTGAGAGGAGTGAGAATATGAGCAAAGAGGTCAAGACCATGGATGAGGACACCCACTGAAACAGTCTACCTGAACTGATGGGAGCCTACCAACTCCATTCAGACAGGGAAGTGTTGTGGGAGGGCCTTCTGTCTATGTGTTGCTTTTATTGGTTAATGAATGAAGAAACTGCTTGGGCCTATAGCAAGTTAGAACTTAGCTAGGCAGGGAAAACTAAACTGAATGCTGGGAGAAAGAAACCAGAGTCATGAGATGCTATGTAGCCCCACCAGAGACAGATGCCAGGACTTTACTCGGTTAGCCACAGCCTCATGGCAATACACAGATTAATGGAGATGGGATAGTTTAGGATATAAGAGTTGGCCAGAAATATGCTTAAGTTATTGGCCAAACAGTATTGCAAATAATATGGTTTCTGTGTGGTTATTTTGGGGCTGAGCGGCTGGGAACAAACAAGTGGCCTCCTAAAACAGAGAAGGAACCAGCATAGTTCCAAACTAGTCCCTCAGAATGTGGGTGACAGTTGTGTGGCTGGGGAAGACTGTAGGGCCACTGGCAGTGGCACCAGGATTTATCCCTACTGCTTGTACTGTTTTTCTGGGAACCTATTCTCTTTGGATGTATACCTTGGTTAGTCTAGAAATAGTAGGAAGGGCCTTAGACCTTCCCCAAAGCAATGTGCCTTACTCCCTCTGAGGAGTGAATGGGGGTGGTCTAGGGGACAGGTGGAGGGAATGGGAGGAGGGAAGGGAGTAGGAACTGGGATTAGTATGTAAAATAAAAAAAGATAGCTTGTTTTCTTTCAAAAATAACATAAAATAAAAAAATAATCAAATGAGTACATTTAGGCTTGGAAGTAGTACTGAGGTTGGAGAAAAAGGAAGGAAACTAAGTTTTAAAATATGATTGAGGACTTAGGAGATTAGTAAGTGGTAAAGCAATTGTCTAGCATGCTTTTGGTTCTTGGTTTGATACTTATTACCATTGCCAACAAACCTCACCATATCTACCCACCCAC
>PVIU01033154.1:0-12724 GCA_004026605.1 Ondatra zibethicus | reverse complement strand
GACTCATTTGTACATTCCAGAATTTTCTTCTAACTGCACAGCCTTTCTTATTCCACTGCCATTTTCTAAACAAAGTGTCAAATTCACTGTTCTAGTTTTCTTTTCTAATGCTGGGATAAATATACTGGCGACAGCAACCTTGGAAATTTTAGTTCACAGTTTTAGGTTATAGTCCATCATGGCAACAGAAGCTTAAAGCAGCTGTCACATCTGCTTCACACACAGTTAGGGGAAGGAAGCAATGAATGAACATGTTCCAAAACTCAGGTCATTTCCTCCAGTATCACATAGTTTAGGATCCCTTGCCTCACAGATGGTGTCACCACAGTGGGCAGGTGCTGTCACCTTCTTCAATTAGCAATCATGACAATGCCCTAGAGTTGTACCCAAAGACCCATCTCCTAGAGACTATAGATCCTGTTAAGATGACAATTACTATTTTACTCCTTGTTACTTTTTAGAGAATTTCATTCATGAGTACTTTTTTAAAATAATTTCCACCACAACCTTCCACCTTACAGTCCCTCCCATATCCCCTTGCTGCCTCTCCCTCTCAACTTCATGATGTCTTCTTCAATTAATGTTCATACACACATACACACACACACACACACACACACACACACACATACACACACACTTACTTTACATTAACCATAACAGTCACTCAATTCAGAATGAAAATATTCTGGCCACACTTTTATTCTTAAATGAACTAATACCTAAGGTCAGAAACCTGATACTGATTCTAAAAATATCTGTAGTACAAATACCTTACTAATATTTTATGAGAAACAATTCTAATTCTATTATAGTTTCAATATCTTTATTATAGATTTAAAACAAAGGGTTGGGGAGATGGCTTAATTGGTAAGGTGTTTGTGGCTTGATTATGAGGATCTGAGTTTGGATCCCCAGTATACATATTTTAAAAGTGTTGGGGGAAGCCGTTTGTTGGTTCCTGGCTGCTCAGCCCCAAAATAATCACACAGAAACTACATTATTTAAATTAATGCTTGGCCCATTAGTTCTAACTTCTTATTGGCTAACTCTTACATCTTAATTTAACCCATCTCCATTAATCTGTGCATCACCACGAGGTTGTGACCTATCAGCAAAGTTTCAGCACATCTGTCTCTAGCAGCAGCTCCATGGCTTCTCCCTGACTCTGCCTCCTTTCTCCCAGCATTCAGTTTAGTTTTCCCCACCCAGCTCTGTTTCCCTATAGCTCTGCTATAGGTCCAAAGCAGTTCCTTTATTAATCAATGGTATACACCATACAGAGGAGAATCCCACATTACCTCCCATTTTCTGTTTAAATGAAAAGGAAGCTTTATCTTCAACATAGTAAAATTACATATAACAAAACAGGTATCAAGTACTGTTGATATTGTTACTACAGTTACAATATTTGTATCTACTTTTTATGTATTCTTTAACTCCATTAAAGACTCTAGAAGGATATAATATAACCTAAGTTAACAGGAGGTGCATTGTAAGCAACTTCTAAAACTTTAGAATTGACAGAGACATCTCACTGCCTGAATAGTCACCCAAAGTTTTTTTGTATTGTTGGGGCATTCAATCTTCAGCTCATAGGCCCATAGTATCTAGCAAACTTTTTCATGAAGCAGGAAATTTCAAAGACATTTCTACCTATATTGGCAGTTTGTCAGTCACTTTCTTCTATGTCCTGCAGAATGTCTGGCAGACTCTTTCATGAAACAAGAACCCCGAAGGATCATCTCACCTTTAGGCAAGTTCAGCAGTCCTTTCTCTGTGGGTCCTGCATGTCCAGTTCACATAGCATACCATCAAGCAGTCCAGGAAAGAGCAGTTTCTTGCCCAAATGGCTAGCAAACTCCATGAGGAGCCTCTTCGATGCCCATCTTCCTCTTAAAGTCATTGGTGCTGCTAGGAGAAGACATGTCTTATTATCATAAAAAGTCCTAAGTTATTAAAACCTATTAAATGCCATATTCTGTAGTCTTTGAAATGTTTAAAGAATACCTATCTATCTGAAATACATCTCTGTACATCTAGAAAATCTAACTAACATGACTACAAGGTTGACTATTATAGATGATTATCTATTAACCTATATTTCTTAATTTACATTACATTTTTAAATGAGCTGCACAAACACAATACCTTAATCAAGAGCAGAAATATAGATACACAGTATAACAAAACTAACCTTAGATTTGTATCAATAAACCAAGATCCATACCAATGGAAATCTCTATAGCATATCCCCCTTTAAATGGAAACAAACATTTATATATTTGGGAATTTGGGCATAGTTCTCTAGACTACTTCCTGCTGATTGGGGGTGCTGTTAATCAGGTCTTTCATGGTGTATCCTGCATGCTAGGTTCATCTCAGTCAGCACTTGGGCAAAGTAATTTTGGGGGTGTTCAAGGCAACCATTCAGGGGATCTTGGTCCATCAAACGATATTAGTCTGGAAGCAATTCACAGGTTTTCATCTTCTGTGGAAACAAAAGAAGAACCTCTTTTCCAAAGCAACATTTACTTAGACTCATATTTTGAATTCAAGAAACCTTTAAAATATGTATGTTGGTTTAGCTTAGCATCCCACACAATGAAATGTTTCTCTGTACTTAGCTCCTTCACAGTCAAAAAATTCAAAGAAAACACAATAATATACATAATTCAGACTCTCTGTATATATTCCATCTTTACGTGGCTTATTTTTCTTTCTCTATTACTTTTTCTACAAGTTTACTCTGTTTCTTTAAAAACTTTGTTTTATTGTTTAAAAAAAACATTTACTTCTTTTTACAACTCTCTGTACTCTTTTTCTTCTCCCTCCCAAGCCTATGTACATTTATCTAACACTGTGACCCATTTAGAAGTCTTTTTATCTGAATTTGTCTTTATTGTGTATTTATAATTATATTCTGACCAGAACTGCTTCTTAAAATGCTAAGCACTTCTTAAAAAACTAAACTGCGGTGTTATTAGTGTATATAGAGTACTACCTGCCTCTTCTGCCCAGTCTGACATGGCAGAGCTGTTTACTGCCTCTGAGAGCCATGCTCACAGCCCCATTTTTAGGCACACAGCCAGTCTATGTTGCCATTAAGCATGTTGTAGCACTCTGTTCACAAAACCCATTTAAATGCTCAATCTTTTGAAAGAGCCAGAGTTCATGTTGGCAGCACAGCCCAGGCAGCCGGCATTTCAAAACTGCTGCTTTCTTTTTGCTACCACTGAATCATGAAAATCTCTCTTAAAGGAGCTGCCGCATGCCACCAGCAAGCAAAGCCCATTCAGAAAAGAAATGTGGCTAAACTTTGTCTTCTAGTGTCTAGAATTCCTTTGCAAGCCCTCTTAAGTTTTAAGTGGATTTTAGTTGGCCATGTTGACACACCAACTTGTTGGGGAAGGCTGCTTATTGGTTCCCAGCTGCTCAGCCCCAAAATAATCACACAGAAACTATATTATTTAAATTACTACTTGGCCAATTATTTAGGTGTACTGCTAGCTAGCTCTTACATCTTAATTTAATCCATTTCTATTAATCTGTATATCTCCATGAGGTTGTGGCTTACTGGGAAAAGTTCTAGCATCTATCTCCAGCAGGGCTACATGGCTTCTCTCTCTGACTCTGCCTCCTTTCTCCCAGCATTCAGTTTAGTTTTCCCCACCTAGCTCTGTTCCCCTATAGCTCTGCTATAGGCCCAAAGCAGTTCCTTTATTAACCAATGATATTTATAGCATACACAGGGGAATCCCACATCATAAAAGACCACCTAAAATACTGTACACTTGTAGTATCAGCACTTGGAAGGCATAAACAGTCAAATTTGCAGCTTACTAGTCAAATTGGTGGGCTTCAAGTTCAGTGAGAGATACTGACTCAAAAAATAAGGTGGACAGCAATTGAGAAAGATGCCTGACAATGACCTCTGATCTTATTCACATATACCCATGGTCACTCACACAGAGAGGCATATATTCATATACCACACATGCATGCATATAAATACACACAAAGAATGAAGATGTAGATTCATTAAACTTGGTTTCTAGTTTGAGGCAACATCTGTCAATCAACTTGCAGAAACAAATAACCACATAATGAAGAGAGACTGCCAATAACAATTTCAATGTTTTTTCCTGAGGGTTTGACTCATTGCTCATTACAGATGGTAGGCAAGCTCTCACTAATCAAATGTGGGTAGAAATTACAAGCCTTTCTTCCAAGCAAGGTCTTTGAAGAACCAGTGTGCCCTCTCCCCAAATTTGATTGTCTGGTTATGACAATCAAACAGAAAACAGTAATGTTCTGTTCCCATGGAATCCAACGAGGTGGTCATGAGGCCCTTTTGAGAAGGCCACCTTCCATCAGGAGTGCCCATTCACTAAGATTATTTACATGGAGCTAGAGAGATGGCTCAGTGGTTAAGAGCACTTGCTGCTTTTGCACAGGACGCAAGTTCAGTTTCTAGTACTCTCAAGGTGAGCTATCTATAACTACAGTTCCAGAGGATCTGATTCCTTCTTCTGGCCTCTTCAGGCACTGCACACACATGGTACATACACATATGGAGGCAATAGAGACTCATACACATATAACAAAATTAAGTATATCTTGGGAAAAGCTATTGAGAATCCACTAAAACTTTAGGTTGTGCTCTATATAGCCCAAACTAATTCACTGTGCAAATGCTCAATTAGAACTTGGCACATAACCATAATCCAAATGCTAGCTTCAGGTTTAGGGTTTCCTGTTTACAAATTGATTCAAATACCTTTATACATGCTATGGCTCAATCACTGTCACTAAATAGTCATCGGGTGCCTAGTATGCTCTAGGCATAGCTCTGGGTTTTGGTTACAACAGTGGTGACTAAGGAAATCTTCTTCCTACGTTTATGAAGCTTTTATTATAATCTAGAAAGACAAAAAAAATATAAATAATACAAATAAATAAATAAGGCAATTCTAAATAGAATGGATTATGGCAGTGGTTATCAGTCTGTGGGTCACGACTCCTTAGGGAGTCGACCCTTTCCCAGGGGCCACATATCAAATATCCTGCATATCAGACATTTACAATATGATTCATAACAAATGGAAAATTTGCAGTTATGAAGTAGCAATGAAAATAATTTTATGGTCAGCGATCACCACAACCTTTAATATAAGCCTGTGACCCTGTATTAAAGGCTTGC
Organism: Ondatra zibethicus; assembly: GCA_004026605.1. NCBI lineage: Eukaryota > Metazoa > Chordata > Mammalia > Rodentia > Cricetidae > Ondatra > Ondatra zibethicus. The sequence goes on along the minus strand of PVIU01033154.1, from coordinate 7,521 downwards.
AGCATTAGGAGGATAGAGAACTGCTGACTTACAGTGATGGGGGTGACTTTAAATAGGATTTTTAGACACCTTTTTCTGAAGAGGAATAGCAAGAGTTTGTTAACTTAGTTCACGTATTTATACTCTGTAACGTTAACTAAACTGGAATGTATGTTTTCCAGAATTTCCTTCCCTTCCTTTAATAAGGACATGGGCACACATGGAACATATACACATTTTCACACTCACCCAAGCCTCCTTGCCATGTTCAAAAGATGAAGGTAAACCAGACTGTGAGGCACCATGCATCTTTGGCTCTGAAACGAAAGTGGCAGCTTCAATGGCAGCTTCTCCTGCAAGACACCTGTGTGGTTGCAGTGGGAGATTTGGGGGCAGTGAGAGACTGAAAGATCCCACCTCATTTTTGTGTGTGCACTTTTGCCCTTACTATGTCCCACTTCGTGCCCATCTTTCCTTCCTTATGGCTCCTCACAGATGACTTCACATACAGAAATGTCAGCCCTCCTGAAACTCTTTTCTTCTCACTGTTCAGAGTTCAATTTCCCAAGTATTATGTACATTTGATTTATTTTCTATGGGAAGTGCATACCGCAGAGGGCTTTGTTAGAGGGGCTCACTGGCCCCTGTGGAGTCAAGTCTCTTAGTAACCCACCATAGTGAAGAGACTGTATTCACCAAGGCCAACTGAGTGATGAAGTTGGAACTCAAACACTGGAAACACAATAAAAGAATCTTTACAAATGCTGCACCATCACCTCTTTATGCTCTGTAAGGCTTGGAAATTTACCAAGTGCCCCTTTCACCGGGGATTTATTTCCAAGTTTGTGAGCACACAGCTGAGAAATGCAATAGATCAAAGACTAGAATTTGAGAGGTAGAAAGGTATTTAAAAAATCATTCATCCCAGTTGCATAGAGAAGAAAGCAACTTGCACAGAAGAGATCACACAAGTGGATCGAAGGCCCTTGCTGAGAACCTCTGCCTAAGGGCTGCAGCTGTATTCCATGTCACAGTCCAGACCCCAGTGTGCTTCAGTTTAGCTGCAGAAGGCAATGACGTGGGGGTCTGGGATGTCCTATAAAGCTTCTCAGGAGCCAGAACTGCAAACTAAGATGTGTTTGTGTGGATGATTACCTCTCTGGCGTCCGCCTGCCCAAGGTAAAATAATTCTATTTTTTATCCTCATGTTATAAGGGCCCTTTCTGGCATTAATTTAAGTCTCTTCCGACACTTGAACTGGAAGCACTATTAGAAATATCCCTTCCAATAATTCTGCTAATAGTTTCTGGCAAACGTGAACCTGGAGTGGCATTTGAATGAATGTATCTGTAGTGGGCTCCACAGAAATCAATATGTCATTCTGATTTATTCTTAGTTTCTAGAGGGAAAGTATTTATTTTCTAAGGATAAATGGGAATCATTGCATGAGGCGGGACAGAGCAGCCCTACAAGATGACCTCTTCTCCTTATTACTCCTGGAAAATTAAGCCACAGGAACTTTAGAATGAAAGCTGTGGATCTCTTCTTGATATCTCTCCAATATCCTATAGGAGCATCAAAAATCCCTATGGGAGTTTAATAATTTGCACCATTTTAACATTCGGGTTTTATCTGGAAAAATACTTTGAAGGCCAGCAGGCTGTAAACCAGGGCAGGCTCCATCTGCCAGTATATAAGCACCTGAGAATGTGTCTAGAAAGAGAATTGATTTTTATTTCCTCCAGTAAAGATAAAAAAGTCTTACCATCTTAAGAGAAATGAAGAAAGTTATTGGCCATTATTGATTTCTCAATAATGAGAAGCTCTTAACAATAGCAAGAGTCTAAGGTTTCATAATAATACAACTTCTATCCCAATAAAAGTAAGAATTCTTCGTATGGAAGCAAAATTAAGAACAAACCCCCAAAGCTTTAAGTTGCCTGAGAGACAAAGTCCATCTGTCTTTGCCTTGTTGTATTAATAAGCTTTCTATTGATGAAATAAACACTAGAGACAACCATCTTGTAAAGAAGAAAGGTTTAGTTAGGATCAAAGGTTCCTGTTGGCCCAATTGCTTTAGACTGTGGCTAGGCAGCAAATCACATGGTGGAGCAAAACTGCCCCATCCTTAGTGGCTAGGAAGGGAGAAAAGAAGAGAAAGGGACAAGGGTGACACTACCTCCTTTGGTTGCCCTCAGTGGTATAACTTTCTCTAACTAGACTTTGTTGATTTCACTGCCATTCAGTATCACCATGGGCTTTCATCACCCTTGGACTTTGAAGAACATTTCAAACCCAAGTTATAGAACATATGGACACCACAATACAACTGGAAGACATGACCACTAAAATTTCAGAGCATCATAAGAAATTTTCTTGTGTAGCTGGAAATTAACTCTCATAGAACTAAAATGACATTTAACTTTATTTCCTTTCACCAGAAATTATAAGACAAGAGAGACCTGAGGCTCTTAGGAGTTAATTACAAAACTCATCTGTCTGTCCTTAGGACTAGACCACTTTGAAGTCATTTAGCCTCAACTGTTTGGGAAAGACAAGCATAACAATGTGATCAATAAAGCCCAAAGTCATTTCTTAGCCTGGTCCAAAGGACTGCCTGGACTGAGCACAGTCAGACCTATGACACTAAGGGAAAGAATAAACATGCGAGATCCCACTAGTCATAGCCTCCCTGGGGAAGCAAAGAATAAATGAAATCCCTGATTCCTGAAATGCTTATGGGGGAGATTGGGAAAGAATCAATGTCACTGAGAGGGGTTAAACACAGGAAGATTCCATATAAGTAAGGACAGCTGTGATAGCTATGATTGAACCATTGCAAGTTCACCACAAACACAACAGACTAAAGACTTCAGTACCTAGTTCATGCTGTGACCTTTTGTTAGTGCTGTGGAATAATCCTTTTGTATGCTATGAAGATTTGTCGCTGTCTTTGGTTGAATAAAGAAGCTGACTGTCCAATAGCTGAACAGGTAAAGGTTAGGCAGTAGAGTCAGACTAGGAGAATGTTGGGAGGGAGAAGGGTGGAGTCTGGAGTTGCCAGGCAGAGGCAGAGGGTGCAGGAGATGTACATACTATGGTAATAAAGGTACCACCACATGGCAAAGCATGAATAAGGAGTATGGGTTAACTTAAAATGTAAGAGCTAGTTAGTAATTAGCCTGATCTATTGGCTGAGCATTTATAATTAATATAAGCCTCAGTGTGTTTATTTGAAAGCTGTATCAGGACAGGAAAACTCCACCTACATTTTAGGGTGCAGTTTATCCCCCATAGTGATGCTTTGTCATCATCCCTAATTATGGCAGGAATTTTTCCCATTGCTGTAACCTGCCTCTCTGATGTTTCCACCAATAGACTTGAAAAGTTCAAATCCCTCCAAATAAAAGCATGGTCAGGCCTTTCACATCAATACCCCAGTCCCTGGTACTAACTTCTGTCTTAGGGTTTCTATTGCTGTGAAGAGACACCATGACCATGGCAACTCTTAGAAAGGAAAACATTTAATTGGGTGATTTACATTCTCAAAGGTTTAGCCATTATCATCGTGGTGCAATATGGTGGCATGCAAACAGATATGATGCTGGAGAAGTAGTCAAGTGTCATACATCTTGACTTTCAGGCAACAGGAAGTGGTCTGTCTTACTGTGTGTGGCTTGAGCATATATGAGACCTCAAAGCCTGCCTCCATAGTGACAGACTTCCTTCAACAAGACCACACCTACTCCAACTAGGCCACACCTCCTAATACTGCCAATCATTTCCCTTCAAGCCACCACAATAGGTCTGCAGTACCAAGCTTGTATTTGTTCCCATGGAGTGGGCCTCCGATCCAATCAGGACAAGACAGATTAACCATAGCACAGTCATATCACTATTGCATCTGTGAGCACATTTCATTAGGCGGGCCAGCATTGCAATATGCAGGCTCCACAGTCGAGTGTGATTGCTGATGACTTTTCTCCCCTAACAGTCTACATAGTACCTTCCAGCACTGTGAATGCTAGTAGCAAAGAGGAAACATCTAGTTAAGTTCCAGCTTGGTTTTTTTGGTATCCTGTATTCAGAGCAGGTGGGCTGTTCAACAACAGGGTAGATCACAATCACCTTTCCTGTTGCTGTGATTTAATATCCTGACAAAAGCAACTTAGGTAAAAGGGCTTATTTGGGCTTATGGTTCCAGGGAGATACTATCCATCCTGGCAAAGAAGGTGTGACTGCAAACAGGAGAGGCATGATGTCAAGAACCAGAGGCTCACTGATCACAGTGCATCTACACTCAGGAAGCGGAGAGTAACCAGAAAGGGAACTGGGCTATAACGCCTCAAGGCCCTCTCTCAGCACGCCACCTCAAGTGAGGCTCCACCTTCTAAATAAAGGTTACACAGCTTTCCTAAACAGCACCACCAGCTGGGCACTGTTAGTGTAATAGCTCAGATGGAATAGTATCCTGGCAGTCAGGAGCCAAGGAATACCATAAAGTCTTACTGCACTGCATAACAAGCCTCATACTGCTATGGAATAATCCTCTTGTATACTGTAAAGATCTGTCACTCAAATTGGTTTAATAAAATGCTGAATGGCCAGTAGAAAGGCAGGAAGTAAAGGTGGAATGACCAAACTAAGGATGATGTGAAGGAGGTCAGAGTCAAAGTTGCCAGCAGATGCAGAGGGAGCAGGAGATTTACATGCCATGCTAATGAAGGTACTGCCATGTAGCAGAGCATAAATAAGGAATACGGGTTAACTTAAAATGTAAGAGCTAGTTAGTAATAAGCCTGAGCTATCAGATGAGCATTTACAAGTAAGATAAGCCTCTGTGTGGTAATTTGGGAAGTGGCTGCCGAGCGAGTATTTGGAAACAGGCAGGAGGTCTGGACAGGAAATGTCTGTTTACATCACATAAGAGATTTATTGGGAGAGAAAAAAAGCAGAAAGGTGGATTACCTACAACTGGGAAGGGAAAGGTATCCTGGCTGTTGGAGGTCCTTGGGGAGGAGCCTGGCCACTCGTGTGGCTCAAGGGGCTTACATTCCCCCCTTTTTGTTTATTATTGATAAGCAATCAGGTCCTGGGAATGGGGGCAATGTTATCATTGGACTACTTCCTGTTAAATCAGGGTGTCTTAGTCTTTTGAGTGAACTTGATCTTCACCATCAGGGTATATAATCTGAAGTGGCTGGCTTCTGGCTCTGTAGCTAGGGGTTGGTAATCCTGTAATAGCAACTGATTAAAAGTCTGATTAGAGATCCTTTGAATATGTTGCTGAAGAAATCTAGACAAAAAGTTTATAAGGCAGGTACAACTAGTAGAATTAAGAAAAGGAGGAGGAAGAGGATCAAGAAGGGTAGTATCCAATTCCATATTGAACTGTCAGTGAGCCATTAGCCAGAGGCATCAAGCTGTTTCTTATGTTTTTGGTGATCTATCTGGAATCTTCAGATCTTGTCTTTTACTATAGCAGACTGGTTGACATAGAAGCAACTCTCCTCCCTGAGGAAGAGACAAAGACCACCCTTTCTGCTGTTTGTGAATCTAATCCTCACTGAATTTGTAGCACTTAGGTGGCCCACTGAGTCTATTTGTCCCTGGAAGATAAGGATGGTCTGAGTCACCTGTGGAAAATCCTGAATGAACTAAGAAAAAAACCAATGGTAAACAGCAAGGGAAGTAGTCAACCCTACCACTTCAGTGACAATGCCAGGGGTTAAACCCAGACCTGCTTAGAGAGGGTATGACCTGGATCTCTTGTTTGTCATGCCATGTCACTATAAACCCTGTGGTGGGAATTGGCAAGGGTTCTTCCCAGTTTCCACCCATAGTTTTGGAAAGAGGGACACTGGGGCGCAAATCCAAGACTGCCTAGCAGGTAGGAAGCAATAAACTTGAGTGCCTCAGAGACTTGAGGCATTGAGATTGTTTGGGCATAGGAGCCAGGTGATAATACTAAGGGTTAAGGAATTATTGCAGTCTACAGAATCAAGTGTGTCCACAAAGCAGTTGCTGGGAGTTAAGGCAATCTGTGATACTGAAGAGAGAGATGAGGGGGAGATAAGGAGTGATGGTGATATTTGGCCTAGAGCAATTAACACGAGGTGAGGCGAGAGAATTTAATAAGACAATGGGTGAGGCCACAAATGGTGGTCATGAGTTTGATCCTAGAGGGACAAATAACTAATATTCTCCGAAAGCATAATTCAATAGTTGATATGGAAAAGTTAAGGCCTGGAATAAGAGATGGTTGGACAGGGAGGTGGAATCAGTGTCATCTGAAAGGGGTGATATATTAGGGCTGTAAGGACCTTTGAGGAGCTCTAGACAACTTTTTCTACTGTGACTAGACCTAGAGTTTGAGGAAATGAAATGTATACTCTCTGTATTTTGATTGTGCCTGATGGGCAGCTATAAGTGTTATAGTAAAGTTTACCAATGACCCCCATCTCCTATCTGGGGTGTCAAGAGTCATTAATTAGATTATAAAAGATTGGTCATTTTGCATAAAAGGTAAAATGCCTTCCTAGATACGTTTCATGTCTCCCACAGGACCAATAAAGGCAGCCTCCCTAAGTCTCTAGCTAATGTCAACAGTAATGTCTAGTTTGATCATAAAGAAATCAAGCATAGTGGACAGGTGTTTTAGAGGTTGACTTGGGCATTAGAGGGACAAGTATTTCCTTTGGGTAACATGCTGGCAAGTGGTCTCCAGATACTACCTTGGGAATGATATGGTTAAACCTTTGAAAATAGGCATCCTGAACTTTTGAAATGTTAATATAACAATAGCTTAGAGAGGGAAAGAAATCTGAAACATTTTTCCTTACCTTAAAACACTTTCTTACACCTTTGGAACTTTCTCAAGCTTTTGTATCCTCAGACCTTTATACACTTTCTTAGATCCTCACTGTAACTAGGCTATGTTTTCACCAAGAGCCTCTCCTGGGCTCTCTTTGGGAACTTCAGCCCTGCCACACACTGTCAAGACTCAGTTTCCTTCCATGACCCCTTCATGTCCTTTTAAAACTAACACCATCCAGGTGAATTTTATATTACAAAGTTCATCTACCAGTATGAGCTACCTTCTTGTATGAGTGCATGGAGGTGGAGCTTTAATACCTTCTTATAATATAATATGATTAAAATAATACGCATTGTTCTTTAAATCTTATCATTAACCCTGTTTTATGATTTTTGTTTTCATACAGGATTTATCATACAAAGATGTAGAAAATAGGCAAACCCTGGTGAAGGAAAGATGAATAAGGGAGTTATAGAGAACTGACTCGGCCTTTGATAGCCTAATATAGAGCAGCTTCCTGACCCTATTAAGATGGACTATTGGTTAGACGTGAGGTAGGTCTCTTTATCTAAGAGCTGTCCTGGATAGGTGTAGTTAGGGAGAAATAGAAGAGGAGAGAACAAGTTTAGATATAAATATTTTCTGATCATTTGCTGGTGCAGTGGCAGAATTTGCCCCCATTGAAAACTTAGCTTGCCCAGAGAAAGCACACATTAGAGACTTAA
>PVIU01033153.1:0-12710 GCA_004026605.1 Ondatra zibethicus | reverse complement strand
CATGTATTATCTTTTTGGGAACCTAGTCGATTTGGATGCACACCTTCCTAGGCCGTGATGGAGGGGGGAGGGCCTTGGACTTCCCACAGGGCAGGGTACCATGCCCTCTTTTAAGGAAGCAGGGGGAGAGAGGAGGGGTGGGGGGGAGCGGGAGGGGACGGGGAGAAGGGGAAGAAATGTAAATTTTTTTGAATGAAAAAAAATAAAAGAATATGGAAAAAAAAGAACACTGGCTGCTCCTCCAGAGGAGCAATTCCCAGCACCCACAAAGCCCCTCACAATTGTCTCCTGTTCCAGGGGATCCAATACCCTCATACATGCATGCAGGCAAAACACCAATATGCATAAAATACAAATAATTATTTAAAAATAAATAAAATAATGTTTGGCACTAGGCAAACACTATGTCATTTTTTGTTTTGTTTGTTTGTTTGTTTGCTTTCTTTGGGGAGGTTGTTCTATATTATAGATGTGGGATAATTTCTTCTCAAGTACTTTGTAAAGAACCAGCTAAAGAGTAAAGCCCGAAGTACTTTATTATGAAGTCACCGAAACTGTATCATTAGCTCTGCTTGTTACTTAGCAATTGAGGAAGACAGCACTTTAAAACATCTAGAAAACCGAATTCATGACCTCAGGAAAAAAAAGCAATAATTGTTTTGTAAATGAAAATCCTTTTTCTCACTCCAGCCAGTAACTTAATCTTGAGATGCAAATGTGTTGTGCAAAGCAAGCAACCTGAAGGAGAAAGCACGGAGCAGCCGTTCACCTCGACGCCAGCAGAATATGTCTGCTTGACAGCTATTAATTTCTAGGCAAATTATCCTGGAAGAGGGTCAAAGAGAACTAATGGTTTTACTTTACATTCCAGGAAGTGCTGTGTTTCAGTGTTCAGAATAAAGTGTTCTATAAAGAGAGGAAGCCTGTGTGCCCTCTCCAAAACACAGCCGCCAGATTCGTAAGCACATTAACACTTCGCTATGTCTCCCGCACCTTCTACCAACAAAACTCTCAGGATGTTTGTTTGTTCTTGATCTAAAAATACAAATTCCTGGATATATATATTCCTCATTCTTTTTTGTTGTTATTCTTTGAATTTGGAATTTTTAATATGCTTTTCTTTACCTATTCTTTAAAAATGAGCATGTGTATACAATATATATTGGTCACCTCTACCCTTTATTTACTCTTTGAACCCTTCCCAGACCCTACCACCATATCAAACTGAGTCCAATTAGTGCCGCTTATATGCCCATGAATGCCATCCACTGAAGCATGGGCAACCTACTAGGGACCACACTCCTGAAGAAAACTAACTCCCCACCCTTCCCCACAGTCAACAATTGCCAAAGTTCCACAGTGGTGGAGTCTCAAGAGCTCATCCTCCATCCGTGTTAAAGTACTGATTGGTTTGATCTGGTACACGTCATGTACAGGTAGGTACAACTGCTGTGAGCTCATATGTATAATGGTCATGTCATATCCGGAAGACACTGTTGCACAAAAATCCTCCCCAACCTCTAGCTCTTGCAGTCTTTCTGACCCATCTTCCCTACTGTTCTGTGAACCTAGCAAGGAGATGGTGCAGACAATAGTGACTGTGGCATGCTCAGCCCTAAATGGGATAGCTGTATAAAACTTCCCTCAAGGCTCAGAGAACAACATGAATTTGGAATTTTAGCATACTATAAACATGGAGAAGGAAAGGAGATTTAGACTACTAGTTACATGAAGCACATTTTTCCTAATTCCCAGTTAGATAGTTCTTGCAGTTTAGGTTATATCATGGGAACATAGTTCATACTGGTTTTTTTTTTTTCAGTTGGCTTGCAAAAATTTGAACAAACTCTGTTTTATGTTGTGGCATGGATATAATGCCAAGCAACTCACTTTTGGCTTTTATGAATTTATGGGACCCACATACAGTGTTCATCAACGACGCAAGTGTAACCACATAGGTATTTAAGAGATGCAATGTAAAGCGGAAAGCGACATTAGCTCAAAGGGCATTATTATCCGAGGAGCTCACTAATGCACAGTTGAGCAAGTCTCTGTCTCTCTTTGAACCTCAGTTGCATCTCTAAAAAAATAAAATGGTTGAAAGCAACATCTATTATTATGGAACTGCAACAAAAATTATTGTGACGTTTGTAGTTTCCTTCAAAAGCAGTAATCTGTATCTTCCAGAGTCCAAGGGAGACCACAGCCCAGCCCGTAAGAATGTTCTCTACCTGTTAGAATTAATATTTAGCATCAAACTCTAAATATTTTAGCAGTAGATTATCTTATGCTCTGAAAATAAGTATTGCTGGATGTAGATGAAGTGTCCACATTCTTGGCTCCATTTCCAAAAAAAAAGCACTAGGTTGCTCTTCATTGCTACACTATCACACACACACACACACACACTTCTTAAATGTTTATTTCTCCATTTTTATGTCCTCAGGACAATTTCTAGGGACTAGTTGTTTTTCAGGGTTTTGTTTTTTTGAATACATTTTCAATTGAAATAGAATTGTACCACTTCCCCACTCCCTTTCCTCCCTACAATCCCTTTCAGCTACCCTTCCTCAAACCCCTTCCATGCCCACTCCTCAAGAAGAGTTGATAGCCTCTTCTTTATCGATTATTATTGTTATATATCTACATATATGTATCTATGTGTTTGTTTATACATACATATCTATATTTATATATAAACATAACTTGCTGAGCCTGCTTTTGTTGTTTGTGGGTATATGGATTCAAGGCTGACCACTCTGTACCGGACATAATAAGGGAGCACAATTTTCAACAGTTCAGTTATCTTAGGTCTCCTCATCTCCTTACTCTTCTATTCCATCTGATTATTCTTTTAAGAACTACTGAAATATCTGTCAGTCAAAGCATTCAGGGTAGATATTATTATAAACTCAAAAACATCTCATACAATTCTGGAATCCTTGTTTTATGAAGAAAGGAGTTGAAAAGACAAAGAAAAAACCTGGAGGCAAAGGCCTAAGGATGCTGATGCTTTGGGACAGACATCAAAAGACAGGTAAAGTGTAGAGTTAAGGAAATGAGCTGTGGATTATACTGATACCAAATTCTCAGGACTTGTGACGAATGGTTTCCTGGGAGAAGGCCGAGCTCAGATTTGGTTCTGAAGTGGATTTTCAGGCTTCAAGGAATGGTGAGTTGCATGACACCAACAAGCTTCTGATTGCTGGCTTTCTTTTTTTCTTACAGCAAAAGTCAGGACAAGAGACTGCTGTGATAAAATACATAGCGAGATCCTGGAGACAGGAAAAGCTTTTGAAGAGACAATAGGCTGGAAGGTGAAAGAGAAATTGGAAGAAAATAGGAGAAGCTGATCTTGGGCTGCCAAACAGATGTCTTTTGAATCAGGAAAGAGAAAAGATTTCATCATCCATTGTATTCAGTGGGACCACTATGTCCTATTACATGAAAGGGGGAGGATATTTTGTAATATATGTAATATGCATATTACAGTAGGATTTACAGATTGTGCATATATGGGTCAGAAAAAATATGAATGAGTTTAGAATGGCAAAAAAGGAAATAAAAAAGAGGGAGGAGACGGAAGAAAGTTGACCCCAACCCTCCATTAGAGCAATCTCTACCTTTCTTTGTCTTTTTCTATACTAGAGAGAAGACATTCAGTAATGGAAAAGTTTGTTGCCCACAGTGGTACAAATGATACCTGAGCATAGAAACAAAAATAGTCTTCCTCCCAGAGAGGAAATCTATGAAAGTTTAGCTCTCTTCCAGCAAGTAGAATCCCATTCTGGAACCCCTGTTAATTGTTGAGTTAAAGGAAATCTTTTATATATGTTAGCTTTATATTTATAGAAGGGTCATGATTTTCCTCTTTAAAAAAAATATTATCCTTGGCCTATATACATAGCTCACTTTTACAGCACTTTTCTGAATGCACAAGGCTATAGGTTCAATTCCCAGAATCACCCTAAGAAAAAGTCCTAATTAAATGTGGTGGTGCACACCACAGTAGGAGGTGAAGGCAACAGGATTCTGAGTTAGAGGCCAGACCTATACATTTATATAGTGAAAGCATCTCTCAAACAAAAAACATTGTCCTTTAAAACAAATGCTGAATATTATTTGAACAATATTATTTCTCTTTTTATCTATCGCTCCCTCCCCTACTCTTTCTTATCTTTCCACTCTACTTAATCTCTAGAGTTAAAAACAAAAACATCAGAACACACTTTACAGAGTTGATACCCATGGCAAACAAAGGGTTTGTCAGAATTAAGTCATTTTATGTCATGCCTACCAGAAACTGTATTACTAAGAAGAAGGCTTCAAAAATCTTTATCAGATACTAATGATACATACACCCTCCAAATTTATAATCTATACTTTTGCAGTTTTTACTGAATTTATATTAAAATTTTTAGTTACAATTTTATATAATTAAAAAATTGTTCAATTGATTGAAGAAACACCTTTTGTACATATTATAAATGTCTTTTAAAAATTTGTATCATTTTGTTTTAAAAGACTCAGACATGTTGCTAGGCATGGTGTTACCTGCCTTTAATATAAGCATTTGGGACATGGAGCTCTGTGAATTTGAGGGCAGCCTGGTTTATACAGTGAGCTCTATGCCAGCCAGGGTTTCATAGTTAGACCCTGTCTCAAGAAAGGAAAAAAAGAAATAAAGGAAGGAAGAAAAGAAGGAAGGAAGGAAAGGAGGAATGGAGAGAGGGGGAGAAGGAAGTAGAAAGGACTTCACCATGCCTTGCCATGGTCTTGAACATTTTCTTTTCTGAATTTCTTCAATGATTCAGTGGCAATGAACATTCAAGAATTTCATCCATGCTTGTATAAGAGCACCAGAAAGCACACTGTGCAAGATGAGATAACTTTCAGCAAATATGCATTGTCCTTGTAAGCCAGAATTAATTGGAAAGTCAGCTAGTTTCAAAATACAGTGGAAAGTAGTTGCTTTAACCTTTGAAAACAGTAACTTGCCTCTACTTCTCACCAAGGTGAATCTCTGCCCAATATGTCTTAGCAGAATAGATATGTTTGGCTCTTTTAAAAACAATATAGCAAGATACAAAGGAAAATCAGATCGAAGTGAATAACCTAATACATCTGATGACCCAAAGTCATCTTTGTTTTTTTTTCCAACAGTAAAGACAAATTAATTTTCTCTCTCACCTTGGCATTTATGAATGCTAATTTAATCACAAAAATTTAGACTTCCTGTGAGACAATCCAAAGCCACATTATGAACATGATTTTCACATAAGGTTTGTGCCTTTCTCTAAAATTAGAAAGTAAAATAATAAAAAAAAATCCCATGCTTGTATCAGACCTTGGGCAAAATTAGCATAGTCCTGCCATCTCCTGTTAGTTGATTCAGGAGTCTTGGGAATCATGTCGCCATCTGGACTGGAGTGCATATGGTCAGAGGGAGGCCTGGGAGAGTGTCCTCAAGAAGACCCCAGCTGACTGAGCCACCTGTTACCAAGGTAAGGGAGGGCAGAATACTGTTATGTCACATGCCCCGCAGTCTATCCCTCATCTGCAGAAAGCTGATCCTTTCGCATCAAGATAACAGCTTTAAGTGCAGAAGACTGACTCCGTGGGGCTGAGCCTGCCCTACAGAACGCTATAGAAGACAGTTTATTATGAGCAGCGAGCAGATGAAGAGGTCAATCTGGGGATGTCAGGGAGGTAGAGTTTGCTGGTTTGGAGAAGCAAGAAGGCAGGATTTATTCAGACAGCCGAAACTCAGAACAACCACAAGAGCAGAAGTTGTAAACAAGGTCAGGGATACAGGATCTAGGCCGAGATGCTTATCTGTGACCCATGGGACAAAGTGTGGATCCGTGGAGAGGGCAACAGAAGGGATCTTGATCATCCCAGCATCGACACCAGTGCCTGCTGGGAGGTTATTGTCCTCCATGCGTCCTGAGGAGCAGACAGCAAAGAGTCAAAAATTAATGGCTGTCCCAAGATCTCAGGAGATTCCCCCCCCCCAGAGGTACATACAAATAAACAGAAAGGATCTGAAGAGGAAGCAGGGAAAGTTGAGGCCCTGCTATTGTGGAGGTGAGCACCCAAAGTAGCAAAACATGGGTTTTGGCATTGAGGTGAAACTGCAAAATCTCAATCTGATATTGTACTCAGTCTGTCAGGCTCTGCATACACAAGCTCCTTCCTGTGGTTTTTGTTCACACCAGGCATGACTTCTTTTCAGGAATTTTTATTCACAAGGGTCGCATAAACATTTTACCAGAATAAATTAGACTCTGTTGCTACCTTTTTATTGAGGTTTTACCTTCATAATCATTTTCAGAAATATTGAATCTTTACTATCTATTAAAATGATCGTTCTTCTTCCTTTCATCCCTATAGCTATAGTCGGGGTCTTGGATTGACTCACTCTCTAAACTGAATGTCCCCAAATCGCCACACTCAATACCTTAAATTCAGACAGAAGAAGTCAGGCCAGTGATCACCCCAAACCCATCCAGGAAGTTGGGGGTTATGCCTCCAGAGGGAGATGGGATAAGAACAGGAGACAGAAATTCACTGTGCAATTTAGGGTAAAGACCCCATGGCCAATAATATTAATAAATAAATATTAAAAACCCACCAGTTTTCTTCTTGACCAATAGTCAGAGACGTCCTTGAGACTCTCAGCATCTCCATCTTTTCTTGAGGCCAAATATGCCAAAAGCGCTTTGGGAACTCAGATCTGGTTCCTAAATAATTCTAGAATCTTTAGTGAGGCAAAGTATTGAAGTAGTAATAAAGGCTGTTCAGAGAAATGAAAATCCCTCCTGATAAGAGATTATAGTCTCTGCCCTGGGAGCAGAGCTAATCTTCCAATGGAGCCAGGTCAGTCTCCTGGCCTAGGACCCATCCCTAGGAAAGTAGACTTATCTTAAACCACTTTAATGAAATAGATGGAATAATTAGCTAGCTCCTTGTACTCAGGACCTAACTTAATATAACTCAGGTATATTATGACAACTATTACTGAACAAGCATGCTTATTGCAGGTTCTTACTCCAAAATAGGACAGAAAGAGAATTTGAAAAAAAAAGATGTTTAAAAATAAGAGAAGGGGTTTGTAAGAAATAGTAAATATGGATCTTTTCTATCAAATGCTATACTATACTATACATGGTAGATAGATAGATTGGTAGATAGGTATAGAAAGATATGGTTCTTTTTGCTACAGAAGTCAGACTCACACATTTAGAAATTGTTATGAATTTCTCCCACTAGTATTGACAACTGGTCTCTAAGCTTGACCCTCTAGATCTAGTTCAATTCAGGTCCTAAGAAATTCAAGTGTAGCCTTTTGATTGCCTGTGAGAGCTTTGTGTTACTTCAGTCTGCCTAAAGTCATATTCAAGTATCAGGTGACACAGGACTGAAAACCAGAATGAGCACTTTAGATCTGAGCTAATGCGACTGCACCATATGTAGGAGCCGGGCTGTCCTTTTCCCATTTTCTGCTGTGTACATGGTCTTTGGCTATCATGGGCAATCTTATGAGCGGGACAGCCTTTAAAAAATTCTCAAAAGGATCAAATATAAGCAAATGTCCAAGAGAAAGATAAAATATCACCACAAGTAAAATGCAGAGATTTATTGACGTGCTTTAGCGAGCTGTAATAGAAAATGCAGAGAACCTGAGAGTACATCACTAAAAGAGACAGGGGAAGAAGTCTTATTTCTATTCCATTGTGCTCAATAAATCAAGTAGCTCCAACTGCCTTCAGCAAGTTTCCTCACCTGCGGTGAGCTGTTTGTTACCAAGTTCAGCCTATCACATATAAACTAGTTTCTTATAGATCTATTTGCTATATGTAAACATACTAGATACACATCAACATATTAAGTTATAGTCTGTAATGCCTTTTTGTGGTTGTGGGGATTGAACTCAGGGCCTAAAGAATGCTTTTATTGGACTGACTTACAGGCTGCAGTTGAGCTAATCAATCAATGGCTAAATATAAATAGAAAGTCCAAGATTCTAGAAGTTGCTCCGTTCCACAAGAGTACATGTCTCAGCTGGTCTTCAGCCTGCACTGGAATCCCATAGAAGTAGGCTCCAACGACAGTGAAGGAACGGATGTGCTCCCAAGCTGAGGACAAGCAGCAAAGAGCAAAAGCTTCCTTCCTTATACAGGCTTCCAGCAGATGTGACCCAGATTAAAGGTGTGGCTTCCTACCTCAAAGGTTCAGACTAGAAGTGAATTCACCCACTTCAAGCAGAAAACCTCACAGGTATGCCCTCCATTTCAGGATTGTAGTTCATTCTAGATATAGTCAAGTTGACAACCAAGAATAGCCATCACACATAACAAAGAATTATAGGGCTCCAACTACAAACTAGGTATTAGGCAGTTCCTGTACCATAGTTAGTTAGCAAAAGAAAGAAAATAAAAACCAGAGACGCAAACAACTAGCTAAAATGCAAGTCAGAATTAACATTTTTGGCATATTGATAGATAAGTCATACTCATATCAATAATTAGGAAGTTATAGTTTCTAGCAAAGATATGGAAAAATAAGAAACCATGTATTATTGGTAGAATTCTAGATAGTGCAGCCGCTATGAAAAACTAACAAAAAAGATACACTCCAAAAATTGGAACTACCCCATGATTGACTTAGCAACTTCTCTTCTAAATATAGTTCCAAACCCTTGAAAATAGCCTGGAAGAGATATTTACACACCATGTATGCCACAGCACTACTCTCAAATGTTAAGTTGTGAAAGTTATAGAACATCCCACTGTGGGGGAATGGATGGCTTTGCTATGTATAATTCAACGAAACACCCAGCCATTTGAAAAGGAAAGCCCATCAGGATTTCCCAACACACATGAGGAATTTGAGACATCACTCTAAATGAAATAAGCCAACCACACAATGACAAACACTGTTCGATTTCATGTTTGTATGGTGGCTAAGGCAATGACACTAATAAAAGCAGACAGTAGAATAGTGCCTGTCAGGACCCAAGAGAAAAAGAAATGAAGAGTTGCTGTCTGGTGGATATAGAGGTTCAGACGTGCAAGTTAAACATGAGGAATTTTTCCTTGGGTGACTATCTTAGCACTGTAATGTGCATTGGAGAACATTAAAAATAGCAAATTATGTTATATATTTTTTTTACCATAAAAGAAAATAATCCTAAGTGAAAAGACAATGCTTTGGTAGTACAAAAGGGGTAATTTAATTGTAATTCTCGATTATAGCTTCAGAAGGGTAGCAGCATTTGACCTGAGTAAAATTTTGGTATACAACAGGTTATGAGAAAGCATGAACAAAAAACCAAAGGAGTCAAAAGTGGGGGTGGAAGGCCCAAACAAACTGGGGAGCTGGAACTACAGAGGTGTTGCTTCAGACGGTTTATCAAGCCAGTCCCTTTAAAGGACAATAGTGTTCCCTCTATTCCCTGTAGCAGTTACAGCCATTTCACCAGGATCAAATGTTATTTCATGTTTTCATTGTAAACTTCTGGCCATCAGCTTATGCAGCATCCCACCCAAAACGTACGAGATGAATGCAGCTTGTGATTTCACCTGGTCCCAACGTTTTTGCCTTTAAATTTTAAGCAAGTCTTTTTCATGATCTGACATAGATCCAGGCAATTCAACTACACTCAAGAAAGACAAGCATTGAAAATGCTGATGAGGGTAGGGGTGGGAAACACACAGACACACAAGCTCATTATTCTGTTTATAATTCTGATGCATCAAAGAGTACATTCTGGAGTTGTCAAGGTCTTTTATTTTCTAAGACAGCTTCCAACATTAAAGGCCAAATCTCATTCCTGTCTAACTTGACAGTGACGCTGCTGAGAATAAAGTTTTCAGAATGAGGAGGAGCTGAGAGCAAAGTAATGAATTTAGACTTGGACATACTTGAGGTGCCTACAAGATGTCAGCAGGGAATGGTGAGCAATCAATTAGAATAGTGGAACTCAGGAAAGTTAACTTACAGTGGCTGGGAGGGATCATGGGCTGATGTAATCACCCAAGGAGATTATGTAAAGGAAGAGAGAAAATGGCTCTGGGAAGCACAGCAATTGGGAATTAGATAGGAGACACAGAGAACACGTGAGGCTAAACTGAATCCAGAGTGAGAGACGAAGCAGAGGTAGGGTCTAAGCTAATTAATAATAATAATAATAATAATAATAATAATAACTATAATAGAGTACTAAATGCCACAGCAAGCTAGGTAGAATAGGTAGAAGAAAAATTAAAACATGACTATGATGTGATTAAGTTTGAGCACAAGGGAGAATAGATTCAAGAGTGAGCAATGGTTCTAAATGTATAATGATATGTATAATATAATTATGTATATACTTATATATGTTTATCTACACACACATATATATAACCTGAAATCCTCCCACCAAAAATTGTAAAATAAATAAGTAAATAAATATATGGCTATGATTTACCTTTCTTCAGATGCATTGTGAAACATAAAACAGTTTCCAGTAAAACATTCAGGTGACACACATGACATTTCCAAACCCCCATGTAATCACAATGATGTTTGCTTTGATTGAGAAGGAGAGGGTGAAAATGAGAGCAGTAGATATTTAAAAGTAGTTTTCGATGAGAGGAGGGGGAGCAGAGAAAGAAGCAGAAGTAGAGGAGAAGAAGGGAGAGGAGGAGAGAGGAGGGGAGGGGAGGGAAAGAGCAGGAGACAGAAGAGAAGTGTGTCTAGTTTGTTAAAGATGGAAGCCGTAACTGAGATCCTCTGCTGAGCTAGAGCCCTCCAGTAGCTTCATGCTCTACTAACCACATGGTGGACTAAATAAACTCCACCCGCCAACACAGGCATGAGGTGATGGTTTGTTTGACTGCAAGGGAACACAGGTAAAACACCTGGTCAGCCTTTAGAAATATTAAAACAGATGTATATAGTCTCAAGTGATACAAATCAGCATAAAGTCATCTCCAAATCAACATTTTCCTCAACTCCTGAAATAAATGACGACGGAGATTCTCCCACAGTTTTCACAAGACCCCTCTCTTTCTAGCTCCCTTCCCTTCTCTCTCTTTCATTCGCTCACACAATTAAAGATGAACTCATAACAAAACATTATGTAAGAATAAAATAGTTAAAGTATGGAAGTATTTTAAACTGTATCATTAGAACTTTAAAAAATGTAAGGTGAAAGAAATTCAATATGAAAAGCATACCCACCTTGTTTAAGTTATTAAAGAAAGAAATTCAAGATAAAAGGTTGAACACTGTAAAAAAAAAAAGACACATCAAAAAGAAGCAAATGGTGTAGCAGTTCAGAAATTCAGTTATAGAAATAGTGTATAAATATTATTATTCTATTAGAATAAAATTTTCTAGAAGATCAAACTGGTAAATCCAATCTAACGACTCACACAAACTTTAAGTAAACTGAACACAGAGCAGGAAAAATGACCCAGCAGGTAAGAGCACACACTGCTTTTACAGACGACCCCAGATCAGTTAGTGCTAATATTGGGTGACTCAAAACGGTCTGTAAACTCAATTCACACAGCTGTAGCATCTTCTTCTGGACTCTAGGAGCACCCGAACTCATGTGGGGGCATGAATACACACACACATTCACACACACACACACACACACAACTAATAATAAATCTTTTTTTTTTTTTAAAGAACTGCAGGTAGAGGTTCAGACAAGAGCAGTTCAAAAAAGACGACAATGGTTTCAAGTATCAAATAGCCTCAAGGAAGCAGATGGCATACCTACAGCAGAACAATTCTAGGATTGTTTACAGAGGAATTCTTTTTAACAATTAGAGTGGACCCAGTGACTCGGAGAGAAGTAGACGAAGATGCAAAAATTTCTAACTAGAAGCAGAAAGGCTAGAATCAAGTTTATCGACATGGCAAAACCAGCCTTTCATGGTATACATGGGGAAATACTATTTAACCTCAAAAACTGTATGAATTATTTTCCTAAAAACAAACAAAAAAATCAAAAAAGACTTTGTTGAGAACTTACATATGCCAAGACTGTGCTAAAGTTTTATTATTCAGACATCCTAATAATTCCCTGATTAGAATCCCTGAGGAATCTGTTGAATAAATGGCATGATCTTCCCCCTTGTCTCAGGACTCTTGGCTCTCTAGACTGGAATCAGAAAACCAGAAGACGGATCATCACATTAAGAGAACAAGGAGAGTCATTGTATCCAACCAAGAAGAACAAAGCTACACCCAAGACCTAGTTTACCATGAAGTGAGAAGCAAATTAAAATAAACATCCGATTTCAGGCATCCCACCAAGCCGCCATCACGATTAATCAGCTTCCTATATAGGTTAGGGACTTATGGAAAGACCGTACTGTTGAGGTCAGAGAAAATATCTGGTGCATTTAGCATTTTGCATTCTCACTGAAAATTAATAAGATAATATTCTGCAGTTGTTAAAAATGGAATCTTTATGAACTAGTGGTTATAATTTTAGTGAAAATCTGATAATAGCTTTCATGGTTTTATGACTCCAATTCTATAAATAAGAGGAGGTAGCTACGATATCAGCAAAAGTCAAGACCAGAGGAAATTCTCACCAGTTTCCAATATTTGAAAAGGCAGATGTGGCAGACCAAGGCAAGGTTACCTGGCAAAGCCCAGACAGAGCTGCGAAGTTGCTGCCTCCCCTAAGGGAGCGTCAGTCC
>PVIU01033151.1:0-12725 GCA_004026605.1 Ondatra zibethicus | reverse complement strand
GTATATATATTTTCATAGTTTGAGATCCATGACTTTTCCATATTGTGCCCTTGGTGGGAGCTTGTAACATGCTGGATGTGTTCCTTTTTTAAAGTTTAAATCAAATTATTTGTTTATTGCTGCATAAAACACAGGTTATTAATACATATGTGTAAAAACATGTGATATTCTGATACATACATAAATTGTACAGTGTTTGAATCAACTTAATAATACCTGTTTTCTTGTTTGTCACTTATAGTGAACATATTCAAAGTATCTTGTGGCTTTTTAAAACCTGTATACAGTATATTGCTATAAACTGCACTCATTCTATTATGAAACCCCAGAACAGAATTTGCTACTCCTATATGACTGCAATTATGATATATCACCAAACTTCTTAAGGTTTTGATTTTGTCCTTGATTTTGGTTTTGAGACAGGGTCTCACTGAGTCCCCAAGTTGGCTTTGGTTCCTTTTTTTTAAATTGTGTATTTATTTTGTGTGTGTGAGTGTCTTGTTCACATGTATATCTGTGCACACAAGCATGCCAGGTGCCCTTGAAAGGTCATAAAAAGACACAGGAACTGGAGTTAGAGATGGTGGTGAACCACCCTGTACTTTCTGGAGTTGAACTGGGGTCCTCTGTAAGAACAAGTGTTCTTAACCACTGAGCAATCTCTTCAGCCCTGGCTGTGAAATCTTTATCCTCCTCCTTTATCTCAGCCTCTTGAGCTCTTCAATTACAAGCATAAATCACTATATTTGGCAACCTCTTTGATATTAAGGGGTTTTTTCTGCATAAGACAGCTCCTTCTTTGTGTTTTGTAGTTTTATGTGACATTTAAAAGATGGTCATATAAATCACAAATGGAAAAAGATAGGTTAAGGAAGTAGACAGACAAAATAATGGCCCATGTTTTCTGTTCTTTCCAGTTCTTAAATGGAGATCGACTCAAATTCTAAAGCTGGGGGTTGACAGGGAGAGGGCAGGCACTGAGAGTGGCAGCCTTGTAATCTCGTGGGCTTTTCCTCAGGGTGATGTCTGTGCATAGAATGACTATTGCAGTCTATATGTTTGTGCTTTCTCTTTAGACCAAACAAAAACTGTGTTCAAATTCACAATTCAACTGTTCAATACAGCATCTGAGCAATTGGATTTTTATACGACTCATAGCATTATGTTGTGTTTTACCAAATCACACAAAATGCTAAAATGTTTTATGTACAAACTATCCCATTTGTTCCAAACTTGAATCTGGATTCAAACAACGGGTTTAACATATAATACATAAAAATTGAACCAAACAATTTGAGAAACTCGTATTCTTGTTTAGTTGATTTCACCTAAGGGTCCAGACATGCTTCAAGTTTGTTGGTGGTCTGTTTGTCAAAGCATGTCAGTGTGTATTCTGATTGCCTCAGTGACAAGTTGCAAAACAGTTCGCTTTGAGAACAGCCGACTGCTATCCGTTCTTAACAAACCCTCCCTTCCGTCTGCCACCAGCTTACACAAAGCGGTGATCAGAACCGAGGTGGTACAGCCTGGGTAGGATAGAGTCTTGACGTGAAAATGAGACTGCGTCTGCAAAACAAATCTCCAGACAGACGATCCCTTGTGCAGGTCACATAAATGAATGCTGGGCTCAGGTGATATATCTCTGATCACTCGGCCCATTCGCACCAATGACTGTGGTCAGAATGGCTGCGTTCTGAAGTGTCAAGGCTGTCAAGTGCGTAATCCTTCTCTGTTCTCAGCTCCTTTTACTTCCCCTGTAGTCAAACAGAATCCTGGAACAAATCTTTCCACTTCTTTTTTGTTTCCTTCCCTATTGTACTGTGTATTTTAATATTTCAATATGTCATCATCTTTGAATATCAAAGCTTAGGGGTATTTTGTTTGTTTTACTTACTTTTATTTTCCTGAGACAGAGTCTTACTGTGTAACCCAGGCTGGCCTCGATGTTTCAAACCTCCTTCCTCAGCCTCCCAACATTGGTAATAATTATGTGTGTTCCATCGTTTTGGGGTTCAAACCAACACAGTTATTGTCTAAACAAAACATTATTTAGGACCCAAAAGATGTTAGAATGAAAAGTGTGTGGAGATAGCCTAGTTAGCAGGCTTCTTGGTCTGAGTCCTTGTGGGTTAAACTAGAATCTGTTTTAATTCCCACTGAGCATCTCTTTGAGGATTTTACTTTGCCTTTTTTTTAAAAAAAAAAAAGTTAACATAATTTCTTTGTTGATTCTTTGGTAGTTTCACATCATGAACCTTGATTTTACTCATATGGGAACTCCCCATCCTCCCATATCCTCCCCTAACCCCCACAGTGCTCCCTCCAAAAAAATAATTAAAAAAAGAGACCAAGCCAAACAGACAAACAAAAAGAAAAACAAAACAAACAAGCCAGAAAACTCTTTGATGCTCCATCTTTCCCACCTCTCCAACACTTCTTTATTTATCCTGGGGGCACTGGGAACAACAGTGTGTCACACAGTAGACCTTTTGGTCCAATTAGCTTCATCTGCAAATGTTCATTGCAATGAGTCATTAGTCTGGTTCAAGGCCTCTGATTTCTGGCACACCACATAACTGGATCTTCTCCAAAACTCCTCTGGGACATCCCAAGGCCCTGGCCCCAGTCGTGGGGACCTGCCAGTCCCTTCACTAACTCCATCAAGTCCTAGAGGGCGTAGATGTTAGGTTGGGCAAACCCGAGGTCTGGCTGTGTTCCTAGGTTACAGTAGCGGAGCTGGTCAGTCCAGGTCACTGAGACTACCTGCTTCAGGCAAGGGGTGAACCAGCCCCCCAGTACTCATGCCATCAGGGTCAGTTCTCCCTTGCCTGTGGTAAGGGGTGGAACCATCTCTCCTGAGTGCAGGACCAGATTTTTTGCTGCAGTATCCAGGGCAGGACGGCTTAGCATGGTCCTCTGGTTCCATTATGCATGTTTTCTATATCCCTCTGAGGTGACATGGGCCACAAACATTAACATAGACCCCAGCTGCAGCTTAGCCATGGATGTACAGATATGGCTCTCATGCAACAGCTTGGGTCCTTTACTTTGGGGTTTTGTTTTTGTTTTGTTTTGTTTTTCGTCTTACCATTTTCTTCCAGCTTGAAAATGCTTCCTATTGTAGAATGCTAGTGAGGCTTACAAGGAAAGGGAGAAAGAAATGGTGCCCTTCATAGCTGGTCAGTGGTAGGAGATAAATAGAAACCACAGACATGCTCTCCATTCCTACTCAACTACACTGTTCCTGTCTGCGTTTTTGATGAAATTAAATTCATGCCATAATTCGTCAGGGAAGGAATTAATCTGAATAGAACAGATGGAAATTGGGAAAAAAAAAGCTGAATAAGCTGTCAAATCCATGGTTTGTGTTAGACTAATAAAGACGGAACACGCAGGAGCAGTAAAGCTCGTGGGAATGATGAGAGATAGACTTGTGTACAAATGGAGGATCCATGTCCTCTCCCTTCACCCACCACTCCCAAGGAAACAACAATCCCTGGAGATGCACCAAAATGCTGAGATCCCTTCTAATGAAATGGCCTCTTTACTCACTGTCTCTAAGCTCTGGAAAGGATATAGGGCTGAGAGAGCAAATAAAGCCTTTTAAACCCCAGGTTCTTTTGTTTTGTATGGGGAGCCATTAAAAGGCACTTTGCTGGAGTTCCATTTTCTATCTAAAATCTGTGAAGAATATTGTGTGCTGGGGTGATGTGCGGAGTGACAAAAGCCGTTTCTTTTAGGAGCTGCTGAATAAATGACCATCTCCTCCCTGCTACGGTATCCAAGTCATCATCTCCACGTCTTGTCAGCCATGATTTTCATTCATTCTTTGAGTGTGAGCACTATGGTTCCTAAAACACATCCAGAGCACAATTTACAAATCTCCTCTCATTTGCAAAGCAATTATTGAAATGTTTCCCCTTAGTGGGAAAATTATATTGCCTAGGAATTTAAATTCTGGCAGATTTTGGTTGAGGAGAGGGCAGGTCACGTGTGGAATTCTGCTCCTTTTTGTTTGCTTCTTTACTGTGGAAAGTCACTGCCTTTCATATTGGAAGGATCATAAGTATAAATTTCATTGTCAACTAATCCAAAAGCAATCACCAGAGCTACAAATTACTTGAACTGAGCAAATAAATAAATAAATTCTCATTCACTTAGATAGGCATTATATTCACTCATAAACAATGTGCAGTATGTTTGCATGATGTATAACTGTGTCAATAGGCACAACACACCCTAGTAAAAGGTGTGTTGTAGTATCCTACATCTAATCTGTTGTCAGATTGTTTGTATTCCCTCTCCAGCAGGGGGGTGCTGACTTTGTCTTCTTCTCCATTAGTGTCCTTACCTCTCTTGTTATCCCCTCTCCTCCATTCATTCCTAGCTAATGCTACAGCTACTTGGCTATTCTTCTAATTTCTCCTCTATAAGGAATGATCTGCACTTAGCTACAAGTTTAGACTTCCAAAAGCAATCTCATCTTCATAGCCTATCATTTCATTTAAATCTATTTACGTTCTTCATTTCAACAGTAGCTATCTAATCAAGTTGATCACTGGCATCCCTCTTTGATCATCTTCTAGAGTCCATGACTAATCTCTATTGTAACAGGTTCATTCTATTAGTTTCTGCTTGGTTTCCAACACGTGGTATGCATGACTGTTCCTTAAACGGTATATAGATAAGTACTAGTGCTCTTGTTTGGTATACAGAGAATCTGAGTCTAAGAAAATTTAATGAGCTTTCACAGCTCAGCAGCTGGCTCACACAAGGTAGGGAGGAGATCAGGGCCTATTTTAACAGATTTGAAACCTATTTTTCTTATCTATGACACTGTTCTTTTTAATGATCTGGTATCCACAACACTAGTGTGTGGTCAAAGAGATACTTAATTTGAACTGAGTTTGGCCTCCTACAGCATGTTGGTCATACAGCTAAGTAAACAGCAGAGGGCAGTGTAACTGCTTCACAATACGAAGTAGACACTAAAAGGCTATAAAACTGCAAACTGAAGAGGACATGTTCCATGATTTTGAAGAATTCCAATATCAAGTGCTTCCAAGGATACTTTCATCAAAGGTATTCTGGTTTATAAAGGCAGTTCTCAGTGCTAGCAAGGATGCCAGGCTAAAATCCACATCCCCCACTCTCCGGTTTCCACTTCCCTTCGTGTCAGGCAATACCCCATATGGGTAAGCAAATCACCGCAGTTAAGGAGAGCTGTGTGACTCTTCATCTGCAAATGCAGTTTGTTCGCCAGGTGAGTCTCCTGCTCAACCCACCTCCTCAATCTGTCCTGTGTAGAAAGAAATGTGACTTTGGCTTCAGGATGAAATTATCACCCAACTTCATTATACCATTTTCATTAAATCGGTTATTTCTGCAACTCTTGTAAAGGAAAATATCCAAATTAAGTGCCCAGTCCTTGCTGCCTCCTCTCATTTGCAGAGCAATTATTGAAATGTTTCCCCTTAGTGGGAAAATTATATTGCCTGGGAATTTAAATTCTGGCAGATTTTGGTTGCGGAGAGGGCAGGTCACGTGTGGAATTCTGCTCCTTTTTTTTTTTTTTTTTTTGCTTCTTTACTGTGGAAAGTCGCTGCCTTTCATATTGGAAGGATCATAAGTATAAATTTCATTGTCAACTAATCCAAAAGCAATCACCAGAGCTACAAATTACTTGAACTGAGCAAATAAATAAATAAATTCTCATTCACTTAGATAGGCATTATATTCGCTCATAAACAATGTGCAGTATGTTTGCATGATGTATAACTGTGTCAATGGGCACAACACACCTTAGTAAACGGGACACATTTGAAAGAACACACACACAGAGAGAGAGAGAGAGAGAGAGAGAGAGAGACAGAGAGAGAGAGACAGAGAGAGAATTCAAATTCATAGCAGTGACTGAAAAAGTTTTTTTTAAAAAATATTTATTTATTTATTATGTATAAAATAGTCTGTCTGCATGTATACCTGCATGCCAGAAGAGGGCACCATACCTCATTACAGATGGTTGAGCCACCATGTGGTTGCTGGGAATTGAACTCAGGACCTTTGGAAAAGCAGGCAATGTTCTTAACCACTAAGCCATTTCTCCAGCCCCCTGAAAAAGTTTTGAAAGTTGGGGCTACAAAAAGAGCAAGCAAGGAATTTTTTAAAGAAATTAGACCCATGCAATGAGTGAGAATGTTGAAGGCTGGTTTCAGAACTCTGTGCATCACACTGAGGGCATGCGCTGTGATTCTGCTTCTTCCTTCTCTACTACAATCCCTGTTTTCCCTTCTTGGCCCTCATTAAGAAGCTTGTGAGAACCTTTGCTTGGATATAAGACTATCCTGCATTCATCTTGAATAAGGACTTTCTTCTGGGGACTTTACACCATTGTTTTGGGAAACTTTTATTACCAAGAATCACCACTGATTATTTAGTTACTCAAAGTACGTACACTACTATGAGATCTTGAGGAAGTGGTTGCCTCTCCTTGAGCCTCAGTTTAACCAAAGGATAACAGTAGTTGCTCTATTTCTCTGGCATTGTGAGAAATAAATGAAATAATGCCTGCAAAGTTCCTGAAGTTAAGGCAAGTTCAAGATACCAGAAATCATTATTCAAAGTGTCACTGTGGACCTTCCATAGTGTGCTAACTATTACATGTATAGAAGCTTTCTCTAGCTCTAGATGCCTAAGAACTGCAATATAGTTTTCTCTGTAAATTAGTTCTCTTGATCCTTTCCTGCTGTTTCCACTAGCAACCTCATTTATCTTCTGGGCTTGGCACAGCCTTCCTGCCATTCCAATACCAAACCCACGTTCTTGCTGTTGACAGAAGCCCAACATCAAACCTTGTGAACTGTGAACTTGTTCTATGTTGCCTTGATGCCCAATGTGCAAATGACTAGCTGGTGTCCAGCAGACAGCATCAGCTTCAGTAGGAATCGGGTTCAACCAATCTTCCTTTCCTGCTATCATTTCTTCTTTTCCGTGAGGCAAATGAATGGACTTTGAATCTGTAGATTGCATTGTTCCTGAGAATCAGTCTACCAGGTTTCTGTAATAACCAACAGCATTTTCACATTTAAGAATCATTTACTTACTATTAAATGGCAAGCTAAATAATGTTAGATACAAGCTAAATTAGTTTCCATCCTTAAAATATACTAGGAAGAGATCAAGAGAATTTAAGAAACAATTAGAGTGGGGTTTAATGAGAAAACTGGAGGTCTCTCTGGTGCTCTCTATAGCTACACTCAAGCTGTGCTTTCAGTCACTGTCATTTTTGGCTGTCAGCAGCAGAATTCTGGCATTAGGAACCATTCCCATGGAAACTGAATTAGCCTGTTTTCTTAAGGAGCATTTCCGTTATTTGCCATGCAGTGGCTTTACGAGGGATTCTCTTTGTGAGCTTTTCCTCTCTCCCAAGACAACAAATGTCTTGCTGATATTAAAGTAGAATTTACTTTCTACCTTCCACGTAGGTTTCCTTTTTCCCCCTGTAAGATGCTTTGAATTTAAATGCAGTTCTACTGTATTAAATTAATTTCATTTAATAGTCACTATTTATTTTTATATTTAAAGAAAATTTTGTATGTGACTGGGATCAACAAGGCGTGGAGAAACCAGGCAGTCTAAAATCTAGAAACACTCTTATTACCTACTAGTAATTCTTTGGTTATTGCAGCCTGGTCACTGCTAGCAGCACATGCCATCCGGGGAATCTTTATTTTCAGCATCATCTCTGAGAGGAAAACCCTTTCCACCAGCTCCACAGAAACCCAGTGGTTACCATGGAAATTCCCTGTTAAACCAGGGTATTGTTTTACTGGATTCTGGCAGCTGGAATAACTGGATGAAAACATAAATTTATGGCTTTGAGTTTTCCTGCTTAAATTGTTTTTTCTTTCACCAGTATCATTTCAGTGAGCTAAATACAGATGTGTCTAAAATGGCATAGTTGGGATAATGTGAGAGCCAAAATGTATAATTAGTGATAGCTATTTGTGATAGGCATAAAATTTGTTCCTTAAAGATATCCACCACAGCAGAGTCCCTGTTATATGTGGCTACATTATCTCCCATGTGTTCCATAGTGGAACCTTGTGGAAACAGTTCATCTTGCGGATCTTGCAAAGGAAATGAAGCATGGAGTTTACAGGCATGCCAATCTGCTTATCCACCTTCTTGAAAGCAGAGATCCTTCCCAGTCCATGATGCAGAAGAAGGCTGTTTCAGTGGAAGGCAGCTCAGATGGATGCCATGTTACTGGCATTAAACTGGGTGAAAAGGATCAGGAGCCAAGACATGTTAGCGGCCCGTGGAAGCTGAGAACAATACAGCACCTCTTTTCTCAATCTTCCAGGAAAAAAATTCTTATTGAACCTTGATTTTAGCATAGTATGCCCACCTCAGACTACTGAGATCCAGGAGAGAGTCTCATGCTGTGAGGTTTTAAGGTAGTGACTTTGTAGTAATCTGGAAAGGCAGAAGTATAAGAGTCACGTGTTGTTACCCATCATGGTGACCAAACTCCAAATATTCTGTTTTACAAATCTGGATGATGGAGCTCATGCTGTTTTCTATGAATTTCTGATATTGCTGTTCTTCATAGACTATCATACAGCTTTATCTTTAGATTTACAACTGAAGGTCGCAGGTAAGTGAAATGTGATAACTAGGTGGACAATGGCTCCCAGTTAGCATCTAATAATACTATTTCATGTTGATTCTGCTCCTAAAGAAATGTTGAGTACCCACATCATGACAGAGGGAAAAGGCTCCCCAAAATAAAGGTAGTACTCTTGGGGGGGGACTCAGTAGCGAATTCCTTGAAACAAAGAGGATTAACAAAGGGAGAGAGGCGGAACCACACAGAAATGCCTTACCTAGGGTCACAAAAACCTGGTGGAAGCAGGAGAATCTGTGCTCTGGGCTCCATACCACGTGGCTTTGGACTGGTCCAGCAGTTCGTAAGACAGGTAATCCCATGGGCACTTGGGTAACAGAGTAAGTGTAGAGTGTTCCATAGGAGGCTGAATCCTGAAAGAAATAGAAGCTAAATATACTTTTACAGCCACTCTTGTTTTGGTCCCTCTGACAAGACAGGCAGAAAGGGGCTATCAGATGAAATGAGGAGCTCCTCTTTCACCTCCTGAAAGACCCCAACCGATTTTTCATAACGAACTGGATGAGTTGGGTTTGACTGTTGCACTCAGCAGATTCTTCCTCCCCGCTCCCCCCACCCCCAGAGCAGGAAGGCTAGCAATTATCAGAACCGGTCACAGTCTACTAAACAGATGATTATCAGAACCAGTCATAGTGAATGATTACCAGACTGTAAACTGAGTCACAATGGAACAGGCAGGATGTCACGTACTCAAGGTTTTTCTGGAAATAGGCTGAACTATGCTAATTTCATTCCAGGTTGAACTCCAGTTTAAATGTCTAGACCAATCCCAATTGTTCCCATACCCCATATTATAACTCATGTAAAACTTGTGATTTTGTGTATAAAAGCTTGCTTGCCTGGATGCTTGGGGTGCTTAGCTATCCTAAAGCTGGGCACTCACTTGCGCAACCGTGAAAATGAACCTCATGCTTTTGCATCTGACGGCCTGGTTATTGAGCCTGGGGCTCCTTGGCAACAAGACCACTTTGAGGGTCTTTCACTCCTACTTGGAGAAATAAAATAGATCTGTGCCCTGATCAACACTGAATGGTACAAACAAGTACTGTGGGTTGAATATTACTCTAATCATCAAGGGTCTGGGAATAATTTGACTTAATACAAAATAGCACTGCTAATGGCTCTGTATGTATGAATGATAAAACACTTACCTATCAAGCATAAGACTGTGGTGTTCATTTAAATACACACACACACACACACACACACACACACACACACACACACACACAGCTCACTTAAAGTTAGCATTAAGGATCTGCCTAACATGGAGATAGAACATTGGGATACTATTAATTTGAAAATACATATATTAGACAAAGAATGAATCTTAGAGCAACAACAACAGCAACAAAGGCATTAAAGTTTCTAATTTTATACTAAGATCCTTAGCATCTCATACTTCCTTAACTCGGAAATACACAGTAATTTTCCCAACTAAAGAGGTGCGGTGGGAAGAGAGAGAGAGAGAGAGAAAACAGAGAAAATAGGAACCAAACCACATCTCCACATCTGTCTTCCTGAGGACCATGATCCTTATCTTTCCTCAAAAGCATGAATGTTAGAAGGCAGAGCTAGAAAAATAGATGCCCCTCGTGTGCTGAATATTAGATTTCTGGAAGGATTTATGTCATAAAAAATTATCAGGACTTGCAAGGAAGGAATGTTTCTGTGCAAAAGAGATTATTTAAGCATTCTCAAAACTTTACTAGCTGGGTTTACAGCTAGTCAAACAGACTAACCCTACCCAAGGCCTTGAAGGTCAGGGAAACATGTGTTGTGCTAAGTTCTCCTTAGTATAAAAATCTCAAATTATGTACTCATGCTTGGTGTCCAGAAAAGATAATACTATTTTTCACTTTCTTATATACAAGGAGAGGCTCAAAGAAATGAGCTGGTTGTACAGTGTCATTCTCTGAAGAGCTGGGCTTTGAAATGACACCTGAAGCTGAAGATGCTGCTTGTTGATATTTTACCACTGCTGGTAGATTGTCTCATACATCCCTGCACTCAGTGGCTGTCTTGAATAAATAGGAGATTATGTGTGTCTGTCCATTATGGAGCAGGAGAAACAGAACCACCCCCAACCCATGACCAACAGTTTAACTTCCATAAAGAAAATCACTGGGGATAAAATCAGACTGAAATAGACCCATCGATATTTTCTTAGGCAGTATGCTAATGGGACAAATACGGCATTCATTATCTCCTTTAAGGCAATCAAATGGGGGTTTACCAAGTATAGTAGGAAGACAGCTAGTTTGTTCCGGGCCCGCTCAGACCTGAAATAATCACACAGAAACTATATTATTTAAATCACTGCTTGGCCAGTCACTTAAGTGTATTGCTAGCTAACTCTCATCTCTTTGGTGAACTCATTTCTATTATTTTATATTTTACCATGATGCTCGTGGCCTGCCAACAAGGTTCCAGCTGGCAGATCTCATCTTTCCCCTCTGGAGGCTCCATGGCATCCCTCTGACTCCACCTTCATTCTCCCAGCATTCAGTTTAGTTTTCCCCGCCTAGCTCTACTCTACCCTATCACAGGCCAAGGCATATTCTTTATTCATAAAAAGCAACACATATACAGAAGGACTTCCCACACCAATCGAGCTCACTCCTTTTTTTCCCTTCTGACCATAAGTAATATTTCTAAGTTCTTGAAGTCAGTATGTGGTTTATGATTCAGACCCAGGTACATTTGGCACCAAGATTGGCCTTATCCTCTTGGAAAACTAGGAGCAAAACTGATTCTTACCAGCTTGCTGTTGCTCTGAGCTCTTAACTTCAAGTAGCCCCAAAGAAGCGTGTGTTACTTCCTTTAGCAGAAGCATATCAGTCCCAACTAATTCTTACCATGTGAACTGCAGAGTGTGGACCTCTGGTGTGAGATGTAGAAAACATTGGGAATGTAACAGGCAAGTCCTAACATCATAGTTAATCCTGGAACTTTCGTTTAAAAAATCTTAACATTCCTAGTAAAATACCTTTAGTCAAGATATTCAACTATTGTAAGCCACACTTCTCATCTATATATTGAGACCAATAATAGTTATTTGACAAAAATGTTGTTACTGTTGAGAGATAGAAAGGATGGCTCACCACCATACTCAGAAGAAACAGTGTGTCAAAATATATTCTAAAAAGGTAAGTTTTTAAAATCAAGAATTGTATATGTATACTTTTTACATTTTTGATATAGACAGACAGACAGACAGACAGACAGATAGATAGATAGACAGATAGACAGACAGAGATTGAAAAACATTGTTGCTAGTTCTTATTGCTGTTTGAATTAATATATGGCCAAAGAAAGATAACAAATCATAAACATATTTTAGAATTACATAGGATATTTTGAAGACAGACTTTAAAAATATATAAATTAATTTTATGTAAAAAGAATACAGAAGCAAATATACTTTGCAAAAAAAGAAAGAGAGGTGCATGTACCTCTGACTCTGAGAATGCTGTAGCTAATGTTATTCTCTATAAGGTTATTCATGGTTCCATCAAGAGTATTAGTGATGCTACATTTCTCAAAAGTATCACAGAGTTTGTTGTTCTTTTTAAGAGTCCTCTTTGTCTTAGGGTTTCTGTTGCTGTGATGAAATACCATGACCAAAAACAATTTGGAGAAAAGGTTTATTTCATCCTAAAACTCTCAGGTCATATCCAGTCACTGAGAGAGGTCAGAGAAGTAACTCAAACCAGAGACCTGAAGGCAGGAGCTGAAGAAGAGTCCATGAAGGGGTTCTTCTTACTAACTACCTTGCTCCTCAAGGCTTGTTCAGTCTGACCTTTTTCCTCCTCTTCCTCTCTTTCTTCCTCTTCCTCTTCTCTTCTTCCTCTTCCTCCTCTTCTCTTTGTTTCTAATGAAAACAAAAGTATGTCATTTCCCTCTACCTTTCCTCTTTCAGAAGCCGCAAATACTTTCCCTCTAAGTCCTCCCACGTCACCTCACTCTCAAGCTGTTTGTCTCATTTTCTTTGATTTTATTTGTTACAAGTATTTGTAAGTACAAATATATAAGG
>PVIU01033150.1:0-12720 GCA_004026605.1 Ondatra zibethicus | reverse complement strand
CAATGAATTATGTTGAACCATATAGAATCGTCACTTGGAGGGTCCAAAGACAGTTTCAAATGGTTTGACCTAACAAATTGATATTTTGCTATTCTGACTTGGGGTTTGCTACCTAGTGTAAGTAGTCTCCTTGGGATTGACAAAAGACATCTCTTAAAGGCACTGCTGCTCCAACCTCAATTTTACTTAGTAGTGATTGCTTTCTTCACAACTGGGGAAGAACTCACCACTTAACCCCGGGGGAGTGAATCCAGCTCTGGTTCTTAGTAGTAGGCGAGATTTCAAGAAGGCAGCAGAATGGAGGGATTTGAAGCTACGTAGGGATGCTGAGAGAGGTGGGAAGTTGAGACAGCTGATCAAGACCTATGCCAAACAGCCACCCAGATCATTATAACCAGTGGCCACAGAAGAAAGCAGGGAGAGAGAAAATGTCAGAAGGCTGCCAGTAGCCAGATACATGACATCAGATGCCAGGTTAAGGCATTAGCAAACCCAGTCCTGAAAGGCCACAGGGCGATCAGAAGGCTGTTGAGTTCTGAGAAGGGTGGACTGGGTAATGTAATGGATGTAACGGGCCAGGGAGGTCAAGCAAGGGAAGGTCTTTGGCTGGAGGCATCAAGAGAAAATAAGGAGCAACATCCTTCTGAAGACAGGGGGAAGGAAGAATCCCTATTCTGAAAGGCCCAGCGTGTTCATGTTGGCAAACCACATGGACCTTGTAACCCTTGCAAGTGCACGAGTAGCTGCAGCAGCCTTACTTTGTCCTTGTCATTTATGGAAACACTGCCGAATTCATTCCACTCCCTTGAATTCATTTAGCCCTCCCAGAAACCCTAGGTGGCTTGTGTGCAGTGCGATTCTCACTTCATGAGTGAGAAAAAAAAGCCTCCCAGAATGTAAGGTTAGAAAGCTGCCAGAGAGTTTGATGGAAACGCAGGTTTTACTGAGTCCAAAACTGACATTTTGGACTGAAGCTGAAGACATTCGGAGGCAAGTACAGTGTTAGACACATAATCCAGGCCCAAGAACTCTTGGGGAAAGGGAAACTTCTAGAAGCAACATCGACCTAAGTTTCCATGGTGGCCTCACGTTACCCCCTCCTAGGCCTACCTTGCTTTCTCCTTCAATGACGATGACCGGCACAGCAGTGGCAGGCCAGCGGTGTTTGGCTGGTAGGGGCTTGTCACAATTCCACAGAACTATGATCTGAAAAGGACAGCGATCATTAGATGGCTGGCTTGGTTACTCCTCTCGGTCCCCTTCTAAAAGGCTCTGCTTGTAGAAACGACCTGGTAAAACTACATTTCAAAGTCAGTCCACACCCATACACACTTCAGACGATGAGAGAGGGGGACTAGGAGAAAGCTGAAGGAGAAAGAAGTAATCTCAAGGGCTAAGGAGGTGGCTCAGTGGAGAAAGAGCACACTGTACAAGTGTTTGATGCCCAGGATCCATATAGATGCCAGGCAGGTATGAATGTCCATCTAAAACCCTAGCCCCTAGGAGGCTGAG
This sequence comes from Ondatra zibethicus, assembly GCA_004026605.1. Taxonomy (NCBI): domain Eukaryota; kingdom Metazoa; phylum Chordata; class Mammalia; order Rodentia; family Cricetidae; genus Ondatra; species Ondatra zibethicus. Next base: position 11,208 of record PVIU01033150.1, on the reverse strand, counting down.
GATACCAGCTGAATCAGTAAAAGTTAAAGAGACTCTGCCTTAACATACATGAAGGAGAACAACTGAGGAAGACACCCAGTGTTATCCTCTAGCCTCCATATGTATATGCACATATGCAAACGTATCTGAACACATGAGTGAACCCTGATATACATGCAAACATATAGACACACACACACACACATAGCAGCTTGAAGTTTGCCGGAACTTAATCAAGTGTTTCCTAACTTTTGATATCTTCTGTTGATGAGTGCAATAGCAACTATGATCAAGTTAAATAAAAATGTATACTAAACATCTGAACATCTGCTGTGAACTTGCTCTACACCAGGCAGTGTGGGCGACATAAAAGGATCTGAGACAGAGGCACGAGGAGTTCCTGCTTCGGATTCCTCCCAACAGTTGATTTTATGACTTTATGATTCTCAAGAAAGGCAGCGAGTTCAAAAATGAACACTTCACTGAGATTTGATTCTTTTCTCATTTGTAAACCATCTTATCTGTACCAATCACAAGTTGGAAAATTAAACAGTGTCAAGACTACAGGAGTGGTACTGATTCGGGAAACACTGTTACCATGGATGTCATCCTCTGCCCTCTGGAAAGGTTGACATCTCCTGAAACTAGCAAATTTGTTTCCATTATTGGATACAGTGTTCGGCGTCCTGCCCGTGGGTTTTTGTTCTTTTTTTGGGGGGGAGGGGATGACTTTAGCAATTGGATCTTTATAAATGAAGAAAGGGGCGCGGGAGGTGGCTTGGTCAGTGAAGTGCTCCACATACAAGCAGGAGGACCTGAGATCAATGCCCTCACCCATGTCAAAAGCTAGGCATGGTACTGTGCTCTTGTAATCCTTGTGCTGGGTGGGGCAGCAGAGACAGGCAAATCCCTGGAGCTTGCTGGCCAGGTGGCCTAGCCTAATCAATGAGCTTCCGGCCAGTGGGAGACCCTGTCTTAAAAAAATAGGTAGGCAGTACCTAAGGAACAACATCCTAGGTTCATCTCTGGTCTAAACACACATGTGCACATGTCTGCATGTGCGCCTGCACACACATATATAGCTCCCCAACCCCAAACATGCATACACATCCATACAAAACAAGAAAAAAAAAGGAGTAATGTGGTTTATATATTCTTTAGAAAATTTGTGTGTGTGCGGGGGTGCACTTTACATCAAGGTCATTCTGCAATCTGTACTTGTGTCAGGGTTCACTTTTTGAGAGTCTCTAAGTTGATGGCAAGACAACATCAAGGCCTGGCCAATCCCTAGAGTGACCGGCTATACTGCTGCAAGAGTCCTGGAAAATCAAGTATGGGATGGGTCCAAAACAAGGTTCTGGTCTGTTCGCTGCAGTGGGCAAGCGCACTCACCTGGGCACAGTACTGGGACTTGGCGGCAGCCACGAGAAGCTTCAACACTGGCTGAGACTGAGAGACCAGGGGTGTCACAGCGTGGATGACTGCAGTGAATTTGGAGGGGGGCTTTAAACCTGAAAGGGAATGAAGAGAAGAGCCTAATGACGCACTGAGACACAAAACTCAGAAAAATCTCCAGGCTCCTGCCATTCTTCCTAGAGCTAATGTCCCCTCCGGCACATCTGTCCTTTACTTCTTATGGTACTGACAGAACTGAAAAAAGTGAAAAAGTGAAAGCCACTAGGTAATGACTACCAGCCTAGGGACCTCTAGAAACTACTGCCCGGTGTTCATCCCCAGCTTCTTTGGACATTCTTCTCTCCCCTTGGTGATGTTTGTCATCTTCCCTGTTTTAAGGTACCCAATATCTGTCTGTCCATGCACCTCGCTCTAGTCATTTACCTGCTACTAGGTATTTCTATGAGCACATTTTTTCCACTAGTGCATTTGCATGTATTTGAATCTTAACTGGAGGGTTCTGTACGACAAACAGTATTTCATTTAATGGTTAGCACGTAGGAAAGGGTCAGAGAACAACATCTAGCATCCGTCTAGGCTTGACTCCATCTTGATGCCATTTAGAAACATTGCTTATTTCTCTGGGTTCCTTCATCTGTGAAATACAGCCACTCCAAGAGTTGGGCACATAGATGGACACTGAACACTTAGAAGAGGACTTTGCACATCGTAAGTGCTCAGTGTTAGCTGTTATCAGCATCAGCATCCTCAGCACTGCCTCCAGCATCAGCAGAATCACACTAAGGTTGCCTCTATAGTCCAAGAATGGCTGCTTTGTTTAACAGTAACACCACTGAGACAAAAAAGTACATGAGACTGACTTCTGCCCAATGGGAGCTCGGCTTAGGAAAGGACAGTGAATATGCAAATTAAGCATTACCACCAAAGAGAAGCAAGAGGGCATCCCCCCAGGAGCCCTTCTGCAAGAAGTCAGAAATTACAAACAGGTTAAGAGCCTTTCAGAACTTCATTAGTTTAAACCCACTAATTTGGTACATTAGTAGCTTAGGTATAAACCAGACATCGTGGGAACATCCCAGTTAGACTTGGATATAGGTGGGACGTAAGGTAGAATCTGAGTGTGTACGTGAAACAATTATGCAAATGTTCTACATGGTAAATTGTGTCATCCAATTTGCACTTTAATTGAACTTTAGGAAGAAAGTGAGCTTCTCATTCTCTGTCTCTCTCTGCTCTAGAACTTTTTTTTTAAAATTTATTTTGTTGAGCTATACATTTTTCTCTGTTCTCCTCCCTTCTTTCCCCTCCCCTTCACCCTCTCCCAAGGTCCCCATGCTCCCAATTTACTCAGGAGATCTTGTCTTTTTCTACTTCCCATATAGATTAGATCTATGTAGGTCTCTCATAGGGTCCTCATTGTTGTCTAGGTTCACTGGGATTGTGAACTGTAGGCTGGTTTTCTTTGCTTTATGTTTAAAAACCACTTATGAGTGAGTACATATGATATTTGTCTTTCTGGATCTGGGTTACCTCACTCAATATGATGTTTTCAAGATCCATCCATTTGCCTGCATTCTCAAGATGTCATTATTTTTTTTCTGCTGTGAGTACTCCATTGTGTAAATGTACCACATTTTCCTTATCTATTCTTCGGCTGAGGGGCATTTAGGTTGTTTCTAGGTTCTGGCTATGACAAACAATGCTGCTATGAACATAGTTGAGCATATGTCCTTGTGGTACGATTGAGCATTCTTTGGGTATATACCCAAAAGTGGTATTGCTAGGTCTTGAGGAAGGTTGTTTCCTAATTTTCTGAGAAATCGCCATACTGACATCCAAAGGGGCTGTACCAGCTTGCACTCCCACCAGCATAAGTTGTCATCAGTGTGTTTGATCTTTTCCATTCTTACAGGTGTTAAGATGGAGTTTCTAATTCTCTTGATGGACACTCAGGTAAGAGTGATACACATAACAGAGGAAGCCTCTTTTAGCAATGGAAACAGTCACTGTTTTTATGTTTTCAGTAGCAGTTTAAGAAGCATATATAGACACTTCTAAGGGGCTAACTCTGAGTCGCCCAGATCACAGAGCTCTACAAGCAATGGAAGGATTCTTAACTCCTGCCTGTGTTAGACAATGCATTCTCACTGAATTCCATACAGTCCTTCCAGTGTGTCCGGCTTACATTAAAGGGTTTTTCACTGCTGATGGACACTTTAGGCCTTGAACTTCAGTTTCACCTCACGGCTTTCAAGCTAAATACGTATAATTTAAAAAGGGTAAAGTTGCTTTGGAGAACATTAGTCTGGAGTGGACAATCTTGAGTCCTCATCATATGAGTCTGAAATATGCTTTACTGTCCAGGTTTTCCAGAGTCTACCAACCCTGAGCTAATGTGCCAATGATGCCACTAACGTGAGAACAATAGGGCACCAACTATGGAAATGTCTATGTCTGCAGAGCGGCAGCCCCGTGTTCACATCCTTTGTCCCACCGAAATTCAATTAAAGCTGCTTGAGAGCACAGACTCTATCTGATGTGATCTTTATTTCGACCATCTAGCCTTGCCTTAGCTTGGCGCATGAGAGGAACACGAAAGAATTAATAAATTTGCCCTTTTCACAAATTCTTGGTTACTTCTTCTTTCTCTTTCTTAATTCAGGTTTTTCTAAACATGTAGTAAGAGAACTGAGATTGTGAAAAGAAATCAAGGAGCTATCTACACACATGCACACCTATATACACACATATTATACACACATATGCATACCTATATACAAACATGCATTCCTATATACACACATGCATTTCTATATACACACATGCATACCCCCCCACATTAGGTTTGTACTTAATCTGTTGTCATGTTCAAAATGATCTATAATTTAGGAATATTTCTCAATAAAAGAAACTCTACCAAATGCCCAGCATGGCTGCTAAGATGAAAGAGAAGGCTTCCTTTTTGCTCCCAAAACTCTGATGCATTTACAAATCTTGATTATGAGTCTCCACTGTAAAAAGGGTCCAGACACAATCTCCAACCCGGGCTGCTGGGAAAAATGACCACTTCGGGGTAGCAAAGGCAGCCTCCTCCAGAGCATTCACTTACCTAAATTAGCATAGAAGTAAGGGAAATCCCCCAGGTAAGAGGAATACTGTGGTAGGACGAACAATCCTCCAGGATGTTTGTTCCATATTAAACTGTTTCGTGATATGTGCTTGAATATTCTGTCCTGAATAATCTAGAAAACAAAGCAGCATGCGGGGAGGGTGAGTCTGGATGACATTTTGGAAAGGTCTTGCACAATCCCAGTTCGGAGATGATGATGTTAAAAAGACACAACACACCCTACCTGGTCCTCCTCCAATTCTCTGTTGATAAAAGTGTGTTCAAGACAAAGCAGTGATTGACTCTGCAGGACAATATGAGGAAGAGAGGAACTAGGACTGACACGGTTTCTCAAATCTCATTTGAATCATAAAATTCTGTTATATTTTATTTATAAAACAATGGTCCTTGCTAGTTTCAAAGTACAGTCTATAGAACAGTTCACATATTCCTGGTGGTGGGACATCTATATATGAATCCAGATGTCATCAGCAAGATCTGTTCTGGGTGCCTAGCAACATCAGTGTGGACCATGTGGAGGAGGATGTGAAGACAAGAGAAGGCAGCATTCTCCACTTTGTTTTATTCTTCTAATTCGGGAGGGAGTTTTAAATTGCCTGTCATCGTCATTCAGTCCCTTTACAAAGTCAGTTGCAGGACGATGAATACTGGTCAGCTCAAGTTTTTCTGTATTTCCACTTCAAAAAGTAGCGAGCTAACAACTGCTCAAAACATCCAACATAATAGGACAGGATCCACGGCATATGAAGACTAATAATTGTCAAGCTAGTTCATTAGTTGCCTTGGACTTTGGGACCTTACAGATCATTAAATTCTACATTTAGAGACAAACCTTCTCCCAACCTGAATCATTTGTCAGCTGTATGTGATTAGTCCACTTTAGGGCTTTCTGACTTTCAAACTCTTGCAATAAAACTATCGACTCATTAAGATATGATGTGGCAAATAATTAACTTCATACAGAATAGCATGTCTCCAGCACAAAATGTTTTAAACTTAGAAAAAAAATCCTAGGTGCTTAGTTGAGGGTTATATATAAAACCCTGAGTTTGACTCCCAATAATCAATCATCAGTCAATCAATCCTTCTATAAGTTTTAGGAGTCTGAGGAACTAAATCACCATTTTGCAGGTCTCCATTCAAGGAAATATGAAGGAAGTATGGAATTCCAAGATTTGCTAAACTATTAAAGCTTTCATCCATCTCATCCCATGGTAGAGAATGGGAGAGTTTACCAAATGAGCTCTGCACATTTTTTAAACCTCCTTACTGAAAAGAAGTAGGGAAGAAATTGAGAAGAACATATAATCTCAACCCAGTAATATCTGCATTTTATTTTTCACTCAGATCAAAACTGCCCATTTTATATGGTTAGGTAACTTTCTGAGTTGACAAGGATTTTAGGAATCCAGCTATGATGCCAATATTTACTGTCTATGGTACAAAGGCATGGCCTGCAATGCTGTCATCCAGACAGCTAGTGTGAACAAAATGTCATAGCTGGAAAGATTTTTTACACAGCGAGTGATTCTTTGTGTAACATTTATTCCATTTTTTATCTCTTATATTTTCCAAATCCAAGCTATTAATTTCCTTTTATAGTGTTCCATTTAGATCTTCTTTTTGTTTTCTTCCTAAATTTATGTCTTTCAACATGTGGTCACATAAATGATCTTAGCTATCAAGCACAGAATAAATTGGCAATAGACAACATTAGAAATTCAAGCTACAAGCAAAGGACATGAAACTCAAGAGATGTTACAAGTAGGTCATCCTTTTCTTGGGTCTTGGAGAAGCAGGCTTCACAGTCACAGACTATTCTCTTGATTAAAGTCACAGCACTGTTTTCTTTAAAATTTCCAAATGTGACCATCAGTCATGGAACACTCTTGAAATCCTAATAAGCATTTCACACTCTGTTCAAATTGATCTTGGCAAAAAGATACAGGCACCAGTATGACTGCATAGCAGACTTAACCTTGGCCAAGTGATGTACTGCCTCTAAGATTCATCCTCTCATTGGTAATGGAATGATAACGTATCACTAATATTTATGACAACCCTCTCAGAATGAAAGATAATCTGAAAAAACTCTTATATTTAAGATTTGAGTTTGCCTTTCAAAAGAAAAATTTTCCAGGGCCTCTGTGTCTTCAATGCCAGCCTGGTTTATTAACAGAGCTAGACCCAGGGCAGCCAGGACTACACAGAGAAACCTTGCCTTGAAAAACAAACATAAAGAAAAAAAAAACAGAAAGAATGATGCTCATTTTTTAGACATAGGCAATCTAGGTCTTTCTTACATGTTTCCCCATAGTACCTAAGGCTTATTTCTCTGAACTGATCAACAATAGGGTAATTTTTCTATGCAAAGAAATGTGCATACCCCTAAATAAAAAGCTTCCACATTCAGTATGGATTCATTAGGACTTGGGTTTGGGGTATGAACATTATTAATGCTGTCTGAATGAGCGGCCAAATGTATTTCTAAAAAGCGTATATAGATCAATCCGCACTGTCAAAGTTTGAAAGAGTTCGGCTCTCATTCCACCAAGTAGAAATGCCATTTTTCAATCTCCTCATGTCTCAGTTCTCCCTGTCCCTTCAGTGGAGGACACCTCTCAGGACCCTTAGTGTTCACACTTTATTGCTGTGGAAGACGACATCATACTTAGAGGCTGGACAGTCCTCTGCTATTCACACACACACACACACACACACACACACACACACACACACACACACACACACACACACACGTTTTGTTAAGGTCCTTAATAAAAATAATACTAGTCGAGTGAATTTAAACTGCAGAATGGCAGGTTCCTTATGGTTCCACACCATCTTCTTTTTCAAAATAATGGGTAGTGGGTCGAAGGCTACAGTCATTCCCGTTGGTCTTTGCTTGTTCTTATCAGACGATGCTGCCTAACACACCAAGTGCCATTGTCTGCCATGTGTTCAGAGCTGAAGACACCTTTGATTTATACTATCTCACTGATTTCACAGTAAAACGTGAAACACCAGTGCTGTAGTTCAAATGCACTTACACAACTGGGGAACAAATGGGGGATACTTCACGGAATCCCCGCTAAAACAGTGTTTCGTAAGCAGCCGTGGGCTGTTGATGTCAGGTACTGTTATAATCCCATGCACGCTTTTCCTTTCCTTGTCTTGATTCTGAGTTCCTATGGTCCCATCCCCGAAGAAACATTGTCTTTGGGGTCACTTATCCCATTGCCAGTTTTCAATCTGTATACAAGTATAAGACAGAAACACCCAGCTCCAAAGAACTTACTCCCAAAATACAGCATTCAGTCGTCAAAGCTAACAGAATCCCAAGTATGAAAGAGATGACGTGGGTAACATACTAGTTCAGTCTTGGCTTTGGGGAGAGGGTGAGGAATCCCATCTCCACCTGTGTCTAAGCACTACCTACAACTACAGAATTAGTGTGGCAGCTTGAGTGTAAAATGCCCACCACAGGCTTGTGCGTTTGAACCCCTGGGCCCTCCTGGTGATGCTGTTTCAGAAGAATGGAGAACCTTTGAGAAGTGAAGCATTGCTGGAAAAAGGGAGTAGGGAAAGGCTTCCTGTCTAATTCCTACTTCCCAATTACAGACAAAAACAAGACCAGTTTTCTCATACTCCTGCTCCCATGTTGTCTCTGCCATAATGGACTATAGCCCCCCTTAAACTGTGAGCCCCAACCTTCCCTTAAGCAGCTTCCTGCCAGGCTATCTGTTCACAGCAATGAGGAAAGTTACTACTGAAAATTCTCCAAAGACTGGTAATCCCATTTTCAGGACCTAAACTATGGTCAGTAAGGAAGAAGCACCATAGATCTAGAGTCTAAGTGTGGATAAACTAAGCAAATGAGCCTCAAGTCTATGCTGCCTAGAGTTAACGCCCATTCTCATCCTTAGCAGGGCCAAAAACTAATCAAACAATGACTCACTGTGTCTGAGAGCTAGGCCAGTGGGCACCTGTGACATGTGACCCTTGAGTTCATCTCTTTAACACATATACTTTGCTGCTTTGTGTATACGGATGGCATTTCCTTTACCTCCTCTGCTTTCCTGCTTGTGCTGAGTTCTAGGGAAATGCAAGCTCTGAATTAAGATAGGAAAGCAAGTATTATTTCCCTTGCAATTTGGCTGAGAGGTCAGATTGTTACCATCCAATCTTGGAATGACAGAATGATATAGAGGGATTTGACAGCTGCTATAAATTTGAATGAAGTATATGGTTTTAGTGATTAAACACACACACACACACACACACACACACACACACGTTGTTAAAGAATTGTGTGGCTTACATCCAAGGGGAAGAAAGCCTTTCCAGGCTCAACGATGAAAACAGCTCAATGTAAGATTCTACTGTGATGGATGTTACACATCTGTTATTGTTGGAGAATGGAGCTCTGCTAACTTAATAGACAAGAAGCTGGATCCACACAGTAACTCACCAAAAAAGAAAGATAATTAATGAGATATGATCTTTTGCCTGGCAAATTAGCAATGTTGTGTTTTATATTTTAATTATAATCCTGAAGGTACAAGAATGCAGAAAGGGAGGGTCTCTCCCAGACAGCTTGCGAAAGTCTATGGTCTTCCTGTTGTAGACAATGAGATGTACCATTTAGTGCAGTCTTTTTTCTTATAATCACTGGTTTATTTTGAAATATCAAGAGACCATATTAATCACCCAAATAAGAAAAACTCTTTGCAGCAAATTAACAAAGAGTAAAGAGAAAAAAAAATAAATTCAGTTTCAAATAATCTCCTGCCTAGAAAGGGTCCAGCTATAGGATGAAAAGGAATCAGAGGTCTAGAGTGCTTACAGAGGACCCAGGTTCAGTTCCCAGAACCCACAGAACAGCTCACAATCATCTGAACCAGTTCCTGGGGATCCAACACCCGGTACTGGCCTCTAGCGGCACTGAATGTATATGCTTCACATACATACATACATACATGCATACATACATACATACATACAGGCAAAACATTCCTACACATAAAAAGTAAAATACATAAATTTTTAAATGATACACCTAGCATTTTATATTGCCTCTTAAGAATGTTTTGCCCTCAATGTGTATGAGTTTGTATCGTTTTGACCAAAATGAAAGATGGTTCACACTGTTTGAATTACTTCCTAATCAGTTTTAAAAAACGCATGATACATACATGCCCTTACTATATTTGATATCCGTATAATATTCCTCAATGCAGTTGTATCACAAATGGTCAACCTGTTTCCAACTATCTGACTGAGCATGTGTAATGCTATAACTAAAATAAACACTATAGTCTATGTGGCTTGCAACTTTGTTCATTAGGTCATTATCTTTTTAGGAAAATTGCAACACGGTGAAGTGCAGGGTTAAAATCATGCTTTCTTCTAAAGGTTTTAGCCTTTCCAGAAGGGCTCAAAGTGGGTAGCCAATCTCTAGACACTCTAATGTGAGAGTCTTTCTCCTGTAGCCGTGGTGGCACTGGTGCCAGGATTTCCTGTGACAACTAATGACATGTGATGGTGGAAAGTGATACTATATTTTCATTTTAACTTCCTTGAGGACAAACATCCTTTTCACAGTGACTGACACATATCTGGCACAACTGTATACCCTTAGGAACAATTAACTAGCAATTAAGTCACTCTACACTTATATTCCCATCTGTTCTCTTCATTACACACACACACACACACACACACACACACACACACACACACACACACACACACACACAATACCACAAAGGATTCTATAAATATTTCTTAAGACTAAGAGGGGGGTCACATACTGATAAACTCATCATAGACTGAAAATAAAATAAGTTGAAAATGTTTTTACTATACCCAAAAGTATTTACTATACCCAACCTAGAACAGTAACTTAGCAACACAGCACACTGAGAGCATGAGTGTGGCTGACTATGAGACAGAACTCTTAGCCACTGCCCAGCATCATAGCACAATTATTACTTCACACATATTGATAGCCTGGGGAAAGACACAAAGACAATCACTCAAAATATAAACTTACAGAATGCATGTTACTTTTGCACCATACGTAGAAAAAACTCATTAAGTCAAACCACTGTATGTGGAGATTGTCTGTAGACATCTGCTCTGCCACCATATGTATGTGTATATGTGTATGTATGTATGTGGACAATGTATATGTATATATGTATGTATCTATACATTACTAAAAAATTAGAAATTTTTCTCTAATGAATCTTTTTCTATCCTGCCAGCAAGCTCCCAAATAATGATATGGAGACAATATTATTAATTATGAAAGCTCAGTCTATAGCATAGGCTTGGTCCTAAATAGTTCTTATAACTCAACCCATTTCTATCAATCTACATTTTACCATGTGGTTTTTTTTTTTTTTTTTTATTTTAGGATATAATATATAAGGTTACAAATTTTCATATTGTGACAGCTTTAACCATAAAACATAATTTGGTGTTGTAGTGTGTGTTAATCACTGTTTTTGTTCATGTTCAATTATTTTTTTTTCATTTTCCCTGGATTAAAGATTGTTATTTGATGGATTCAGTACATTTTTTTTTCCATACATTGTTTTGTTTTATTTTTTCCATTCAAGAACATAATTAAAGATGAAAAAAAAATTTTTTCCTTTCTTCCCCTTCTCCCGGTCCCC
>PVIU01033149.1:0-12728 GCA_004026605.1 Ondatra zibethicus | reverse complement strand
ACTATGAGGCTATGGAGACTTGGCCCATACTTCTGTAAGCCTATGGAGCAGGTGCTGTCTTAATGCTGATCACGCCTCCACAGGGACAAGACCCTGGAAGGCCTGTCATGACACATGCTCAGGTGATGGGGAAGAGCCACTAGCCAATCACATCAAGTTGGGGTGTGGCTACTGGGACCCCAGGTAGAAAATTGAGAGAACACAGGTGCGCTCTCTCTCTATGCGGTGTCCCCCAGACGGATAGGACTGCGGCTTGAGTAGAGTGAGTTCCCTTTTTTCTTTCATTAAAAATACCTGTTTCTATTGAGCTGGCTTGGTTATTGATTTGTGCCGACTTAATACTTCATCATCTGGCGCCCCAACGTGGCTTTTAGAGCCATATAGACCGTTCCAGCCCTCTCTGGGCCCTGCCCAGCTGCCTCCCGTTTCTGCGCGCCTCATAGCCGCAGCCACTGCCGGGCACAGGCCGTTTCTGCGCCCTCACCGCCCGCGGGCAGAGGCTTTTGTCGCCCCACCCCCACCGCTGCAGCAGGGCACAGGCACTGCCGCCTTGGGCGGAGGCAATTCCGCCGCTGCAGCTGCACCGGCCCATTTTCCCTCTGCGGCACCTAGTTTGCGCCGAAGGAACGGGAGACTATTGACCGGCCGCAGACCTTCACAGAGCACACGGTCTGTGATTCATACTACTTAACTCCTTGATTTGAGTATTTTGTAGCCCCATATTCCACCTAAATTCAGATCTGAACTGAGCACGTGAATGCAAGTGCACTGTGACACCTACTGGCAAGAAACGGTTAGTGCACCTGCTTCAAACGCCACAGGTGAGTACGATGTCCGACAACCTGACCATCCGAGGTTTAGATAGCTTTTTCACTTACACCATGTATGAGGTCTTCCAAGACACATATGAAGCTCTCCCTACAGGCCATTTCTAGGATTCACCTTTTTCTTGTATTCTGTACCTTTTTTGTAAAAGTCTGCCTTGACAAGAATAGGATGATGCACTCTTTACAGGCTGAATCCAGGCTTCTTAGAAAAGAAATTGGAGGTCTCAAAAAGAAAACGATCAGCTTAACTAACAATTTTCAGTCAGCTGACGTACTTTTAAACCCAATTCAAACTGGTGCCAAGCTCCTTAAAGAGGAGGTCAGACACCTACAAGACAGTACAAACACTTTACATACCAAAACTCAGTCAAATGAGCTGCTTTTAGAAATGGTCCAGACTGATACTCAACTTTTCAAAAAAGAGATTTTACATCTGAAAGAGGATGCTAGAATTTTGCTTAACAGGATTCAGTCAACTGAGATTTATTTGGAAAAGGTACAGTCTGATAATAATTCATTTAAGGAGAGATTTAACATTCTGGGGGAGAAAACAACTGACTTAACATTTACTAATGAAGGAGAAGCAATTTCCAATGGTAAGAGAAGACATCAAAATACCAAGTGTTTTAATTGTGGTAAAATGGGACATATGAGAAGGGATTGTAGACATTTCCAGGAATAATGCCTCTTCTGGAAATAACAGGAACAGGAGGACTCAGCCTTCAGGTTTATGTAGGAGGTGTGGCAAAGGCTGGCATTGGACAAATGAATGTAGGTCAACAAGAGATAGACAAGGCAACCTGATACTATCAGGAAACACCATGGGGGGCCTCTTGCAGGCCCCCATGATGAATGTGGTCCAGTCATTCCCGTTTACTATGGAGAATGTGCCTCGTCAGGTAAATTAGAAGGCCCCATGACTACTGTTGAAAGCAATAATGGTCTGAATGATGAGATAAAGATGGAAAATGAATCAGGACATCTGGTGGGACAGAGGAAACCTATATTCTGGCAGACTTCTATAAATGAGCAAAGACCTAAGCTAAAAGTGTGTATAAATGGCATTTTTATTGAAGGCTTATTAGACATGGGTGCGGATGTAAGTATCATTACTCCAAACTCTTGGCATCCGAATTGGCCTCTTCAGGAGGTAGATGTTCAGTTCATGGGAATTGGAACCTTATCTCGACTAAGACAAAGCATGAGATGGGTTAAATGCATAGGGCCAGAAGGTCAAATAGGAAAACTAAGGCCATATGTAGCCAATATTGCAGTGAATTTATGGGGTCATGACCTATTGCAGCAATGGAATACCCAGATTAACATTCCTGCTGCCCCTAAAGCGTATGTTTCTGAGGAAAATATTAGGAGATATTACAGGCGATGAACGCCGGCCATTCGGGCTGTACAAGAACACAAAGCAATTGATAACCCTTCAGATGTACCAACAGCCCTGCCTTTAAAATGGTTGACAGAGAAGCCAATATGGGTCAAGCAATGGCCTTTGGCTGAGGAAAAGTTGCAGGCTTTAGAACAGCTGGTGCAAGAGCAATTAGATGCTCACCATATAGAACAATCTACCAGCCCTTGGAATTCTCCTGTATTTGTTGTTAAGAAAAAATCTGGAAAATGGAGAATGGTGACAGATCTTAGAGCTATCAACAAGGTTATTCAACCTATGGGCCCTCTACAATCTGGAATTCCTCTGCCCTCTCTGTTACCAAAGGGATGGCCTCTTATATTTATTGATTTCAAGGATTGTTTCTTCATTATACCTTTACAAGAAAAGGATAGAGAGAAGTTTGCCTTCACAGTGCCTACTTATAATAATTCTCAGCCTACCAGGAGGTACCAGTGGACCGTCCTCCCACAGGGAATACTCAATAGCTCCACCCTGTGTCAATATTTTGTAAGTCAACCACTGGAAATAATACGTAAACAATTTCCTAAGTTTATTATTTACCATTACATGGATGACATTTTGCTATCTGATTCAAACATAGATACCTTAGAAAGATTGTTTGAAAAAGTAAAGATAGTTTTACCTAAATAGGGATTGCAGATTGCTCCTAAAAAGATACAGAGAGGAGATTCTGTCAATTATCTAAGTTATAAAATAGGTTTACAAAAAATTAAGACACAAAAGGCACAAATTAGGAGAGATTGGTTACATACTCTAAATGATTTTCAAAGATTGTTAGGAGACATCTCCAACCTACGGCTGGCTGTTGGGATAACACCTGATCTAATAATTCATTTAAACAAAACCTTAGATGGTGATAAAGACTTGAATAGTCCCAAAAAATTAACAGCTGAAGCACAAAAGGAATTGACAATGGTTGAGGAAAAATTACAGGAGGCACATGTGGATAGGGTGAATCCAGAGCTTAGTTGTATTCTTGTCATATTGCCTTCCAGAATTTCTCCTACAGGAATTTTAATGCAGAGAGATGATATTTTAAAATGGATCTTTTTACCACATAAAACAAGTAAAAAATTAAAAACTTATGTGGAAAAGGTCTCTAAACTGATTATAAAAGGTAAACTGAGACTTCGTCAACTAGCAAGCATAGATCCAGCAGAAATTATATGCCTTTCACTGCTGATGAGATAAGAAAGTTATGGGAAGACAATGAACCATGGCAAAGAGCTGTGCTAATTTTTTGGGAAAAAATAATACTAACTATCCCAAAAGCTATAGGCTTAACCTTATAAAGAGAACTTCTTGGATTCTTCCTCGAATTGTACGTGATGCTCCAATAACTGGAGCCCGCACATTTTATACTGATGCTAATAAATCAGGGAAGGCAGGTTACAAATCGGACAAATTGAGTAAGGTGGAACAAAGCCCTTATAATTCTGTCCAGAAGGCAGAATTATATGCCATTCTCATGGTGCTGAGAGATTTTAAAGAACCTCTTAATATAGTTACTGACCCGCAATATGCAGAAAGAGTTATCTTACATATTGAAACCGCTGAATTTATACCAGATGATACAGAACTGACTTCATTGTTTATCTAGGTACAGACATGATCAGAAATAGGCTTTGCCCAATATACATAACGCACATCCGATCCCATATGGGTCTGCCTGGTCCTCTAGCACAAGGTAATGCAGAGATTGATCAATTATTGATTGGAAGTGTGCTGCAGGCCTCTGAATTCCATAAAAAACACCATGTAAATAGCAAGGGTTTGAAGAAGGAATTTTCTATAACGTGGCAACAAGCTAAGGAGATTATAAAGAGATGCCCTACTTGCTCTTTATATAATCAAACACCACTACCTTCAGGGACTAACCCAAAGGGTACTCAAAGAAATAAAATTTGGCAGATGGATGTGTTCCACTTTGCAAAATTTGGCAAGTTAAAATATGTACACCACACCATTGACACTTATTCAGGTTTTCAATGGGCAACGGCTTTAAGCTCAGAAAAAGCTGATTCAGTAATCACACATTTATTAGAAGTCATGGCCATAATGGGTATACCTGCACAAATAAAGACAGATAATGGTCCAGCCTATGTCTCTAGGAAAATAAAACGGTTTTTTTGCTTATTATAATATTAAGTATGTTACAGGTATACCTCACAACCCTACAGGTCAAGCAGTTATTAAAAGATCAAATTGAACTATAAAGGATATGTTAAACAAGCAGAAAGGGGTGGAAAATGCCCCCCAAAATAGATTACATAATGCTTTATTAACCTTAAATTTTCTTAATGCTAATGAGAAAGGGACAACGGAAGCAGGAAGACATTGGATAATGGAAAAGTCTGCTGAATTAAATCAACCGGTTTATTTCAAGGATGTGCTGACCTCACAATGGAAGCCAGGAAATGTGCTGCGTTGGGGAAGGGGTTTTGCTCTTATTTCCACAGGAAAAGAAAAATTGTGGATACCATCGAAATTAATAAAGGTTTGGCTTAAAGAGGAGAAACCTCTTGGAAAGGAGGAATGACAGCTCATCTACAATGATGATAATCATCCAGGTGGTAAGATAGGAATATAGGATGGGGGCAGGGTTCTGTTCTTATCTTTGCAGGACAACACTCATCTTCAAAAAATACAAGGGGCCATGGATATTTAAATACTGACAGATGAAAACAATTTGAGGATCAGCAAGAAAATAGGTTCTGTAAGTAAAAATATTCATAACATACTTTTAGAGGCACACGAATATACTTATGTTTATAAATACATGGAGCTGGTTTTGGAGTTGGACTCTGGCTCAGTCCCTCTCTAATTCCAAGCCTGTTATTAAGAGAAAACCCAGAGCTTCTGTCTCATGTCACAAGCCATGATATTAGACAGAAGAAAAAAATAATTTATAAAACTTCTTTGCTTTCTTTATATCTATTTCTGTCTTTATCATGCCTTTCATTAAATATGTATGTATGTTCACATAAATAATACTTAAGTTTTCCATAATAAACAATAAATTTTCCTGAAGTAATCTTTGAAGTTTCCAGGAAGAAGATGGGGCCCCACAACAACTCTACCTCATGATGCTGACAGCGCTACTATGAGACCTGCTTGGATACCAGCTGCACAGGATGGTTCCAACTTGGTTAGCGTACATGGTGCATTTCTTTTACAACATTCTGGCCAGACCTCCATGAAATACTCAGAGACTATTTGCAATTTTACCAGGCCAAATATTAATCTGGTAATTTAACCATCATTTATTTTAACAGGATCCCCTAGAAAGAACATCGCCCCCGTGACAGCTGGAAATAACTTTAGAGGGCGACGTCCCCTCTCCCAGCAAAGTTTGCCCTCAGGCTTAGGGACATCAATTAGGGGTTGATTATAACTGGAATATGGTTGAGGGATGGGGAAGAATTTTATAGACTCAAAAAAAAAAAAACAAGAGGGATATTTGGATGATGGGATAAAAGATTGTATTTATGAGTTACTGTTTTTAGGTTTTTAGACAATCGTATTGGTATAGATTTCTGTATATTGATAAAAAGTTAAATTATATTAAATATTGTATGCATGTATGCTTCTACCTCTGTTTGAAACATTGTTTATGTATTGATATATATTTACCATACTGCAATGTACATTACTACCTCCAAATAAGATACTTATACATTGTCTATATTTGAAAGTCATCGTCCTCATTTATTGCACTGTTTATTATCTTAGTCTTTAAGTTAGATAGGTATTGAGAATTATAGATCAGTAGTCATATATGTTTGCTATATTTATGATTAGACTAATCAGGTTCTTTAGATACACAGAGATTATATTCAGTATAGATAGATAATCTTCAACCTCTTCAAGGAGCTGTAGAAAATGGCCTTTAATATAATCTAGAGTTTCGTAGTTTTGCGACAATGAGACGCACTCACCCCTAGCAACACCAATCTATTCCTGAGAAAATGTTGAGCACCAGAAGCACTCCATCTGGAGCCTTTCTTCTTGGTGGAACTGGCCTCTGGGCAAAGAAATGCCCATACCTCAATCACTGACAGAGATACCGAGTATCCGTAAATGGATAAAACAGAACTGTCATATCCTGCCAAGACAGGGTAAGATAGTTTTAAAAAGTTTCTTGCTCTTGAAAATGGTATGTCAGTTACTTTAGGCCTTAGCCAAAGTTGGTTGCTTCAACATTGGAAATGAGACTTTGGGTGATTGCCCAGGTAGTCAGTTGTCTCTGTCATTTGTTGCACATTGTGGAAGTTTCACGATTACACTTCCTGTCCACTCAAGTAATATTGTTTCCCTTCTCAGATCTCTGATGGAGTTAAAGATTAAATAATGATAGTTACCTTCCTCACAGTTTAGCCAAGCTTAATTTCAATGTAATACTTAGACTTCTTAAAATAGAATGTTTATTAAAACTCTTGTTATGCATTCCTTGCTTAATATTGCTTATTGTTTGTAATTTTGCATTTGGTGTCTGTTCCAATTGTATATAGCTATGTTGGGTTTGGATTAATCCTGTTTAGACAGAAGAGGGAGATGATGGGGGAAGAGCCACTAGCCAATCACATCAAGTTGGGGTGTGGCTACTGGGACCCCAGGTAGAAAATTGAGAGAACACAGGTGCGCTCTCTCTCCATGCGGTGTCCCCCAGACGGATAGGACTGCGGCTTGAGTAGAGTGAGTTCCCCTTTTTTCTTTCATTAAAAATACCTGTTTCTATTGAGCTGGCTTGGTTATTGATTTGTGCCGACTTAATACTTCATCATTCAGGTCAGAGTCTGACTTGTTACTTCTTTTCTCAGTTTATCAGCCCAAACTTTTCACAGGTCCTTTCCATGCAGGGTCTCATATGGGAATATTTGATAAGCAATGCTTATAAGTACCCTTTCCTCCTAGAACCCAGTCTGTGACACCGTGTTCAACTGGCTTTCTTTTGTCTTTCTGCTACTCCGTGGCCTTCTTTGCTGGTTCATATTCCTCTACTTAGCCTAAATTTCAGCACTCCTCTAAGTTTCCTTTTGTCCCTTTAAATATCAACTTGGATAATCTAATGCATACCCTCAGCTCTCAAATACAGTTAATTTTGAGAAAAAAATGTTCAGTGTGATAGTATATTAAGTTAAAATAGTTTTCAGTCCAATGACTAATTGATATCAGAAGCGGATACTGAAATAGAATGATGTATATGCATCTTTATATATGTTGAATTTGGTCTAAGATTGCCTTTTCTTTTCTTTTTTTTTTCTCTCTGTATCCTTGGCTGTCCTGGAACTTGTTCTGCAGACCAGGGTGGCCTCGAAACCACAGAGATCTGCCTGTCTTTGCCTCACAAGTGCTGGGATTAAAGGCGTGTACCACCACTGCCCAGCCTGAGGTTGCATTTCTTTGGCCTTACGTTTCTATATAGCCTTCATGTACAAACTAAACTGAAAGTCCAATTTAACAACATACTTTTAAAACAAATAGCTGAATCTTAGTCCAGTTCAACTTACTTACAGGTTTGCTAAGGTATCAAACCATTTTCAAATAAGACAAATGTTAATCTGCAGTTAATGAAGCTGTTCCTGCACCTCAGTTCCATTTCAGTCCTATGGACAGAAATCTGTGCTGTCCAAGTCTCCACTCTCAAACCCTGGCTCCCCAGGACGGTTCCCCTGTGAGGCAGTATATATTCCAATATCCAGACTTTACAAGTGCTATGGCAACTTAGGGAGGGACCTGTGGGGGCACTGGAACTTGAGAACCATCACTTCATCTTTCATGTCACAATTTATGAAAAGGTTTCTGGAATCCACAGAATATATTTCTAACTCTATGACTATATAAGCATAAGTTTTACTTGGCAGGAGAGGTAACAGGACTTCATAATAATTTAGTGATCACTAGCATTTGATAAGAGGAATTCTAGATGGTTTATAATTTTGAAGATTTGGAAAGAAGACTAAGATGTAGGATACAAAATAAGTGAATTGTCTACAGATATGGGATGCTTTATTAACAAAACTAAGAAAAAAGGAAAAATCTATAGTATGTGATATACATTATTCTATTTTTATAATATCAGATATGCTATGAAACAGGGAAGAAGATGTAAGAGGATGGGCCTATACATCCTGTTTTGTTTTGGATTTCTTGCCTTTATGAAAACTATAACCTAGAATGTTTGTCACCCCTTAATTAATTTTATTCAGGAATCTTAGCTACTTTCTATTGTTTTGACAAGATTCTATAACAAGGCAACTTAGAGAAGAAAGAACTTATCAAGGGTTACAGTTCCTGAGGGTTAGTTCACCACCATAATGGCAGGGAGCATGAAGGCAGGCAGGCATACTGCTGGAGCAGTAGCCGAGACCCACATCTTTATCCACAAGCAGAGGGAGAACTAACTGGCCCACCCTAGTGACACTACTCCTCTAAAAAGTCATAGCTCCTAATCCTTCCCAAACAGTTCTACCAGCTGGGCAGTTTCTTAAGGAAGAAACAGAGAAGTCTGACCCTAGTTGTTGTTTGCAGTGGGTTGAAGTTTGAGCAGAATGAACAAATGGAAACAATGGGAAAGAGAAGGCAGGGAAACGTAAGGCTAGAGTTCTCAAGAACAAAATAAAGAAAACAAGCTGAGGGCTGGAGAGCAATTTTTAAATGCCCAGCAGATGTTCAACAGAGCAAGAGAAAGCCACTGGAGTGTTGCCGCAATTAGATTCATATGACTAAGTTATAACACACAACTCATCCTGCCACCCAGAAACCCAGA
This sequence comes from Ondatra zibethicus, assembly GCA_004026605.1. NCBI lineage: Eukaryota > Metazoa > Chordata > Mammalia > Rodentia > Cricetidae > Ondatra > Ondatra zibethicus. The sequence continues at coordinate 3,709 of PVIU01033149.1, read as the reverse complement.
CACTTGTCCTGATTTAACAACACCAACACTTTTTCCTTAGCCCTTTAACATTTTAGATTTTCCCTCTGATTCTCTTCATTCCATGCCTCTGGTTTCTGGCTTATTTAAACCTTCTCTTTAGCTGTCTGAAGTCTTGTCTTTAGACCCGCCATCCTTCAAGGCCTCCAACCCAGCCACAACCCTTTTTAAAGCCAATGCCCATTCTGTGCTGCCCACTTCTGCCTTTTATTTTTTCACTACCATTTAAACTGTAAAGTTTCTCCACAAATTCTTTCCCAGTTCCCAAACATCACAGTATCCTTCCCCATTTCTCTACAATTCTAATATTCTACCTTATAACTATCTCTCTATCCCATCTTCCACACCTGCTTCTCTCTCAACTCAGCAAGTGCCACACCTTCTCCATTCTAATACTGACAACATTCCCCACTCAAACAACATGCTCAAACCGCCCATTCATCAGCATTCAACCTAATTACCCAAGAATATGCCTTTCCGTGTAACACCCTGGCTAGTACACCCTCCTCTATTTACAACCTTATTTCTTCCTTCCCATCTCACTCCTGTTAAGACACTCAAACCCTAAACTTCTCACCCCTTTGTACTAATTTATTTATCCAACTTCACTGAACAATTTTTATAAATTTAGGAGTATGTTGGACCCTAAGAAAACACACAGCTAAGAAGGTCAGGTTTCTACACTCAGAATGCATGAGAAGACAAAGCTCCCTGCACTGCAGACTCTGTACTCAGGGCTTTATAAACATTCATCCGGTTGGATCTGTAAAACTACCTGTGCACTGCTTCTCCTACCAGACTATAAACTACAAGAGAGTAGAGAGTCACCTGCTGTGCAAACAAAAGAAAGGTGCATTGCCTGCAAAGACCAGGATAAACACTCCAGACACACTGCCAATGTTTTAAAGATGTTTAAATACGTATTTTATGAATATGGATATTTTGTCAGCATACATGCTTACACATCAGAAGAGGGCATCAGACCACATTACAGATGGTTGGGAGCTGCCATACGGGTGCTGGGAACTGAACTCAGGACCTCTGGAAGAGTAGTCAGTGTTCTAAACCTCTGAACTACCTTTCTAGCTCCAGATATTGCCAAATTTAAATCTTTAAGATGCTATATAAGAAAGGAACAGATTCAACACAATGCCCATCAAAATCCCAGCAAAATTCTTCAAAGACCTCAAAAGAATGGTACTCAACTTTATATGGAAAAGCAAAAAACCAGGATAGCCAAAACAATCCTGTACAATAAAAGAACTTCTGCAGGCATCACAATCCCTGACTTCAAACTCTAACTACAGAGCTACAGTACTGAAAACAGCCTGGTATTGCATAAGAACAGACAGGAGGACCAATGGAACCAAATAGAAGATCTAGATATCAATCCACACATCTTCGAACACCTGATCTTTGATTAAAAAAAACAAAAAATATCAAATGGAAAAAAGAAAGCATATTTAACAAGTGGTGCTGGCACAGACTGGATATCAACATGTAGAAGAATGAAAATAGACCCATATCTATCACCATGTACAAAACTCAAGTCCAAATGGATCAAAGACTTCAACATAAAGCCAGCCACACTGAACCTTATAGAAAAGAAAGTGGGAAGTACGCTTGAACGCATTGGCACAGGGAACCACTTCCTAAATAGAACCCCAGCAGCACAGACACTGAGAGAAACAATTAATAAATGGGGCCTCCTGAAACTGAAAAGCTTCTGTAAAGCAAAGGACACGGTCAACAAGATAAAACGCCAGCCTACAGAATGGGAAAAGATCTTCACTAACCCCACATCCGACAGAGGTCTGATCCCCAAAATATACATGGAACTCAAGAAATTGGACACCAAAAGAACACATAATCCAATAAAAAAAATGGAGTACAGACCTAAACAGAGAACTCTCAACAGAGGAATCTAAAATGGCTGAAAGACACTTAAGGAAATGTTCAACATCCTTAGTCATCAGAGAAATGCAAATCAAAACAACTCTGAGATTCTATCTACACCTGTAAGAATGGCCAAGATCAAAAACACTGATGACAACTTATGCTGGAGAGGTTGTGGGGAAAATGGAACACTTCTGCATTGCTGGTGGGAATGCAAGCTGGTACAACTCCTTTTGATGTCAGTGTGGCGATTTCTCAGAAAATTAGGAAACAACCTTCCTCAAGACTCAGTAATACCACTTTTGGGTATATATCCAAAGGATGCCCAATAGTGCCACAAGGACATGTGCTCAACTATGTTCATAGCAGCTTTGTTTGTCATAGCCAGAACCTGGAAACAACCTAAATGCTCCTCATTCGAAGAATGGATAAGGAAAATGTGGTACATTTGCACAATGGAGTACTACACAGCAGGAAAATGGATGGAGCTAGAAAACATTATTTTGAGTGAGGTAACACAGACACAGAAAGACAATTATCACATGTACTCACTCATAGGTAGTTTTTAAACATAAAGCAAAGAAAACCAGCCTACAAACCACAATCCCAGAGAACTTAGACAACATTGAGGACACTAGAGAGACTTCCATAGATATAATCTACATGGGAAGTAGAAAGTAGAAAAAGACAAGATCTCCTGAGTAAATTGGGAGCATGGGGACCTTGCAGGAGGACTGAAGGGAGGAGGGGAGAGGCAGGGAGGGGAGCAGAGAAAAATATAGAGCTCAATAAATATCAAGAAAAAGAAACAAACAAAAATCCAAACAAACAAAAAAAAGATGCTATATAAGAACAGAATCACTGTTGGGTGGTGGTGGCACACCCCTTTAATCCCAGCCCTCCTGGGGCGGAGGCAGGTGGATTTCTGTGAATTCAAGGCCAGCTTTCCAGGACAGTCAAAGATACAGAGAGAAACCCTGTCTCAAAAAGCAAACAACAACAAAAAACCAAAAACTGGCTTGTAGGCAAGCGTGTCGGGCATTCTATGATTAAAGGGAGAGGTCCAGATCGCTGAGTTCAGTTCCGCCCCCAGGAAGTGGTCCTGGAAAGCAGAATGAGCAAGCCATGAGGGACAGAACAGTAGGCAGCAATCCTCCACTGCTTCTGCTTCAATTACTTCCTTGAGGTTCTGCCTTGATTTTTCTCAGAGCACTGCACCAGGGACTTGTAAGACAAACCCTTCCTCCCCAAGTAGCTTTGGTCACAGTGTCTTACCACAGCAATAGAAACCTTAAGTGAGACATCAAGGAAGTAGTTAAGAAACATGCCCAGGGGGCCAATGAGGTGGCTCAGGGGGTAAAGGCATCTTCGGTGCTAATCTGATGACCTAAACTCTGTATCTGGAACACATGGAAAAAGGTGAAAGAAGAAAAAAGTGACACCACTGTTGTCCTGTGACCTTCACATGTGCACCACGGTACGTCCCCCATCCACAAAGAATTTAAAAAGAAAAAAAGGGAAACAAAGTTTTAAAAGGGGAACATGGCCCTAGCACACAGCGCTGAGGTTAGGGAGAGCACGGTGGTAGAATCAAGTGTGGGGTCCCTGATTCTCTGTACGACATTCCCTCCTAGGCTGCCCGCAGGACTGCCAGCCCGTCTCCGTGCAGCGTTCGGGGGACAGTGGCACGCCCGGCCCCCTTCCTCTCAGCGGGACCCCAGCCTTCGGAGCGCCACAGCCCCGCTCCGTCCCCTGCACCCCGCGCCCGCCCCCTGCCCTCCCCTGCCCTGCCTTC